>JAHFWL010001204.1:0-24108 GCA_021292165.1 Shinisaurus crocodilurus | reverse complement strand
TCAGAATTCTTTAAAACCTCCTAGTAGCTTAGTATAAGAGGCTTAGGCATGAGATGGGCACCAGCTCTAGAGACAAGATGAACTAATTAAATAGGTTAATTTATTAAAGGGATACTTTGTACATAAGGGAATACTGATATTTACTTTGGGGTTTTCAAAAGAATGCTTGCTGACACTTCTTGTGGACTCAAGAGACACTGTTGCTAATATAGGCCTCTTAATGACTTCTTTACCTCAGGCCAAATTCCCTAAACCTCCACCCCAGCCAAATACACTCTCAACCAGGACCAGTTCTGGGATACAGTCTTCCTCTCACTTCTGAAGCTCCTCCCGTTGTATTTCTGGCTGCTTTGACAACTTATCTGGGTTTTTACTGCCTGGTCCTTTAACCTTCTTCTGGCAAGATTTTAGGGCAGCCTCTTGGCATAACACAACCACCTGCTCCCTACTTCTGATCTTCACCAGCCATGTATGATTATCTCACAGAGAAAGAATAGTGTAATATGTCAACTGCCACTTTCCAAGCGTTCTTTTCCACCTAGCTAGAATCCCCAGCCAATCAGAAATGAATTTACCTGATCCAGGCCCCATCTAACAATACTCAATGTAATTGTCTCTCTCTCACCATTCAGAATGTCACTCAGCAAATATTACACAGGTCTTTAACAGTAACAAAACAAGGCCTCAGGTCTACTCAGATACACTGTAACTTCACAGAGGCCACACAAAGTAAACATTATGTAACAACCACAGTTATATATAGGACATTTCTTCACAGCTTTGTATTGCAATTGGCCCAAAAGATGTAACACAGCCAAGCCAGAAGTGGTGCAGGACTGCATGCACCAGCATTCTGATATCCTGATGCAACCCTGAATGACATATAAACTCCAGGCCCAGCAAAAGGGGACAAAGAGTCAGGCAACTGACTGACCCAGGAGGGAGAGGCAGGGGCCAGGAGTGTTGGTTCACTCCCCTCAAAGGAACACATGAACATCAGCAAAGACAGATAGGGCTGGCATCAGTGGAAGGCATGGTTGGGCACCTGCCAAGGGCCCATACCCCAGCAGGGGCACACTGACAAGTGCCCCCTGGACTTGTTCCTCCTCTTCACCATTGCAACCTGCTTGTCCACCTGCCTCTTGCTCTGACCTTGTCAATGGTGGTGGCGAGAGAAGGAGGAGCAGTAGATGCCACTGCCTACTTGCTCTACCAACATGTTTCCTGTCTCTCTGTCTGTCAAGCAAGCAAGTGGCAGCAATTATGAAAGAGAGGATGAGAAGCAATAGTAGCTGGTGACAAACAATGGCAGTGAGAAGGTAGACTCACTGAGGGAGGGAGCCACAGAGTTGTCTTGCCCAAAGAACCTCGGAAACCTGGAGCTACTACTGGCCACAGACATGGTATAGAATGGCAAGGAATAGAGCCACAGGAGTACCCCTCTTGGCTCTTGCTGAACCCCAGTATTCTTGTTAAACCCCAGCGTTGTTGTTGTTGTTGAATGCTTTTAGTTCACCTTTGCTGCCAAAGAGATAGAAGAAAAGATAAAATCGGAAAACCACAGTATTCCCCCACCCCACCCTCAAACAAAAGCTAGGAACAAAAGATAAGAAGTCCATAGTATTGGATGAGAAGTGAAACTTTGCAGTCATATTTTCTTTTTTTAAAGTGTATGGTGAGCTGGCAGCCCTAAAAAACAACTGCAAGGGATTTCCACCAGTGACTATGATTACAGACAGCTGGGATATGATCTGCTACAGCTTTTATACAATGTGGATGTCACAGAAAGGCAGCAGTGGGAGGAGGGATTCTTCAGCTAGGATTTGGGAATTCAAGTGTCAATGCAAGCCAAGGTTCAGATGTTTTCAGTGGGGTTCTCTGAGTGCTCTTCTGAGCTATGGGAACTGAAAAAATACTAGTCTCCGGAAGCATTCAGAAATGCTGTTTTCAAACTAAAGGCAGCGTCCAAAAGTTGTTGATCGCTGACAAGCTCCGCTGTCGATCTTCTCCCTTCTCTTCACCTGCTGCTGCTTTACAAATCTATGGGGACTCCCTATCATGCAGGATTGTTTATAGATGAATGAAATGAGATTGCAAGAGAGGAGTGCCATAATTTCCCCTTCGATGGGCAATTGAAAATTTCATTCTAGTGCAAAGACAGATGGATGGTTGCAAAATATCGTGTACTGATCATATTTCAGGATTAACTAAATGTGGCAGTTCAACCATCTCAGCTGTAGCCAGAGACTTTTCAAGTACATGATGGTGTTTTGAGCTTTCCTGTGATTGCAGGATGTGTGTTCTCATTTCATTATCCAGTACCAAACCTCCATTTGTAGTATTACACTGAGAGGGTGCGTAGCCTGCATCAGAATGGAAACTTGATTTAGAGCCAGAAACCTCAAGCAGTCCATTGTAACCCATGCTCTCATCTGTGCATTCTCCAAGAAGCCATTAGGTATTTTTTATTATTATACTCAGCAACACTAGTATATACAGTGTCAGCTCCAGGTTTTTGGGGTCCCTTGAGAAAGATGCCCTCGTCACCACAGCCTGTTGGCCCTTGCTCTCCCTCTAGACTAGGGTTCTCAAACTTTCTACCCTCAGGGGCCCCTTGAGAGAGCTGAAAATGACCAAAGCCCACCAGTTACAAGAAGGCAATGCAGGGGCAGAAGCAGTCACAAAATGGCGGAAGATGGAGGTGGAGCTTGGCATTGTCAGCTAGTGATTACTGATACAGTTTTGTTTTGATTACCTATTATAAATTTGCATTGATACACAATCCCTCTTTGGAAATGGCTATTTATTTATTTATTTTTATTACATTTCTATGCCACCCAATAACCGGAGTTCTCTGGGCAGTTCACAACAATGAAAACCACAACATATAACATAAAATACAGTATAATATTTAAAAATTAAAATTAAAACTACACTATAAATAGGAGTAAAAGCCAAAATAAAACCTAGCAGCAGTACAGAGATTTAAAAGACAGTAAAATATTTAACACAACAGAGACTAAAAGACTAAAATTCCTGGGAAAATAAGATGGTCTTCACCTGGTGCCAGAAAGAGCACAACGTAGATGTCAGGTGAGCCTCTCTGAGAAGTTCATTCCACACCCAGGTGCCACAGCAGAAAAGGCCCTCTTCCTAGTAGCCACCCAGCTCACTTCCTTTGTCAGGGGCTCCTGGAGCACTGCTGAGGATGATCTTAGGGCCCGGGCAGGTATACATGGGGGAGGAATGATCCTTCAGGTAACCTGGCTAAATTCTTTGCCACAGCTATTTCCTTTTAGCAGGGAGTTCCAGAATTCAGCTATCTTCAAGTTGTACTGGCATTGGCTGTGGAGATATCATAACTCAGCCTCCCCATTTCAGTCTGGATTTGCTGATCCAGAGGCTCTAAGCGGAGGACTTTTTTGTTTTATACATTTTCCTCCATCTACCCACCCCACGTGCCTCTCAAAGTTATTCTTAGCCTTCTTCTGTCAATTCTTCTCCTCTCCTCCTTTCACACCTCCAACTTGTAACTTGCATCCCACTGCCAGTTTATTTCACCCCTCCCTCCTGCTGGAGGAACTGAGTGTGGGCTGCAATGCTGAGGCCCACTGGAAAGTGGGCCGAGAGACCTACTAGCGGCCCACGGCTTGAGAAATGCTGCTGTAGACCAATCTGGACTACAAACCAGAAGGGGAGTGCCAAACAAACGGAGGTTGCTGCTCCTTCTCTTTGCTCTGATTGCAGCCTGCGCACCGGGCGAGGACACGCGAACAGAGAGCAAAGCCAAAAGGAGGAGCTGGGCCGAGGGGGGTCTGGAGGTGAGCTGCTGTGGGCCCCCTGCTGGAGAGCAGACATCAATGGGTGCCCTTCATCAATGCCGACCCCGGATGGTACACGGAATGCCCTACAATTAGGGACGCCGGAGAAATCTGCAATGGACTCAAATGAGTTCAAATTTCTAAGAATCCAACCCACGGATTCTGCAGTGGACTGGTTTTCCCCGAGTCACACCGATTCCGTGGACTCCTGGACCATTTTTTTAAAAAAAAATTATGCAAATTTAGTTGCGGGGAGAAGGGGGGAAAGACCAACCAAAAATGCACATTCCCTCCATAGGCTAAGGTGTAAAATATGCATTTTCGGGAATTTGTGTATTTTGGGGGGAATTTTGTGCATTTTCAGAAGTGCGAATTTGTGCATGTGCAAATTTACGCAAATGTGTATGAACGCACTTGCGCAAAATCTGATTCGGTCAATGAGCAAATGATGGAATGAAAGGCACCTGACAATTCACAAAACGTAGATGGAATAGATTTACAATGTCCGTACATTCCTACCTACAATGCTGACCCCAGCCATGGTACATGGAAGGCGGTATAGAATGAATTCAGAGAGAGAGAATGAGATTGGTGCGAGCCATGCTGCTGTGCTGATCAAAGTGGAGACTGGGATCTCTGCCTAGGCTTTGTGTGGCCTGGTGACAGATGGAGGTAACAGTGGATATTAAGGCTGCATACAGATGTACCCGGCGGAAACAAGAAGAGGTGCTGCAGGGTGAGATCAGCTTTTCTGCTACAGGGTGAGATCTCCTTTCTTCCATTTCCACTCTTCAGTGAATGCCGATGTACTCTTCCTCTTCTTCACCTGTCTCGTGTGCCTTCAATCTCTCCCATGCATTGGGGTGCACCATCGGGTGCACCATCGGCACCTTTTCCCCCCTCAGGTGACTTGCATCTCTGCCTGATGAATCATTTGTTCAGTGTCTTTATAAAAATAATAATCCCAATTCTTTGGCACTCTTCCAAGAAGGTGGTGAGGAGGTGGTTTCACAATTGACAGAAGGGTACATCTCCTCACAGCTGCCAAAAGGAGAGAGAGATGGTGGGGGGACATGTTTTCCTGAGCTCAGTTGGAAACTGGAATATGCGCCCACCCCAAATGTGGTTGGAGTGCTTCCCTGTATGTATTCAGCTTAATGGGCACTTGGCTCTCCTGCATTATAACAGGCAATGCAGATGCTCTTCTCCTCTACAAAAATACATTTGATTTTCCCTGCCATAATTCTCTTCTACAGTGACCCGCTCCTAATCCTTTGTCCAGGCCTTCCCCCACTTTTTTCTTACATCTTTGTTCCACGCCACCCATGCTTCATTTCCTTCTTTCTCATCCTCCCTTTATCCTCTTCCACATTCCAGCACTGTGTTCCTAGTTCCTCTTTCCAAACCATCCCTTCCTTTCCTTGTTCCATGACTTGCCCTCTTGAACCCGTTCTGTCTTCCTTTCTGACACCTGTAATGCCAGCTAGCCCGCCTTCTCTGCTCCAGATCTTTAACCATTCCTTATCATTGGGTTCCTTTCCTTTTCCGCTTGATGCCTGCCCCGTCTCTCTGATTCTTTTTTAAAAGCCGTTGATCTTCTTTTTCTTGCTAACTACTGTCTTATCTCTTCTCTCTCTAACATCTCCAACTGTTGTGCTTCCACAAGCCCTTCGCTTTCTATCTGATAATTCTCTCCTTGATCTCTGTCAGTCTAGCTTTTTTTGATCTGCTCACTCAGCTGAAACAGCTCTTACCTGGATTTCTGATTATTTTCTCTGTGCTAAATAGCAAGTTCTTTTTTATTTTCTTGTTCTCCTCCACCTCCTGAATTTCTCTTCTCCTTTTGACATTGTAGATCAGGGGTGGGAAACCTGTTTGTTTGTTTGTTTGTTTGTTTGTTTCTGTTGAGGGTTGCATTCCATTGTGAGTAATCTGTCAGGGGCTGCATCTTGGCAGTGAGCAGGGCCGAAGCCAGTGGGGGCTGAGCCACAGCCAAAAGTGGGAAGGTGACCCCCACCTTTTCTCTTTATGCCACTCTCTTTTCTGCCACCACTGTTTTCTCTCTTCCTTCCCACACAATGGGTTGCCAGGGAAGGGACAGACCTTTCCTGTCAGATCCTGAATTGATCACATACAGAGGGCTTTTGTGATGGCAGAGCACAACAGCAGCAGCAGAGTTCATCCAACAAGCATGCTCACACACAGGCTTGTTTCTAAAGTAGATGCTTTTAAGTAAACAACAGTAACATAAGATTTCTTAGGTACTATAAGCTTGATGATTACAGGACTCTGTAAGTGCAGTTTCTTAAAGGTTACCCATACTGTGAGATAAGGAAATCCACAGAAACATGTCTCTTTGCTAAACCCCAGCAAGCGTCCATTAAGTCAGTTACATGTAGGACCGCCTAACTGTCAGGGAGAGAGGAAATGAAATTTCTAACGTCCAGCATTCCCTCCCTTGATACCACTAAGTGGATTGCTCCACTAAGCCCTGCTCCCTGAATTCTCAGAGAAGCTTGGTTTCTGCCTTTGCTCTTTAACTGGAGTATAACATTCTATCTTAACCCTTTACTGGGTAGTCAACTTAAAAAAAAACCCTCCCTGTAGAGTTTACATCTTCTTGTCGCATATTCCAACATTTTGAAATTAGGCTGAGGGCCACATGAAATTAGGCTGAGGACCACATATGGCCCTAGGGCTTCAGATTGGCCACCCCCTCCTGGAGATAATTTCTTTCTCTCTTTTCTCCATTCTCTAGGTTTCTCTGGCTCCTGGGGTACCTTTCACATTTCCCCTTCAAGATTTCCCTTAATAGTTTTGCAGAGTTGTATCCATGCACTCTGTGCATCAGTAATGTAGAGGGGAAAGTTGTGAAGGAAACAAAGGCTGCAGCAAATTGTACATCCGCACTGTTATGTACAAAAGTTGGAATTCAAAGAAGGAACAATATGGGGTGCTTAATGCATTGGTTCCACTTCCAAAACAAGACTAGGTAATTCGAAACTCCAAAATATGGTTCAAAGTCATGGTACATACCACTCTATTCTGAATTGGTCAGAGCTCTCTTGGAATATTGTGTCCAGTTCCTGGCATCACAATTTAAGAAGGGTATCGACAAACTGGAACATTGCTCAGGGGAGGGTGACAAAGTTGGTGAGGGGCCTGGAGAGACCAAATCCCATGAGGAAAGGTTGACGGAGTTGGATCTGTTTAGCCTGGAGAAGAGACAATTAGGAAGACAACGGAGAGCCATCTTCAAATATTTGAAGGGCTGACACACATAGATGATGGAGCAAAGTTGTTCCCCTGTTGCTCCAGAGGACCTGAATGAAGCCTTCAAATCAAGAAAAAGATCTCAACTAAACATTCGGAAGATTGTCCTGATGAGTGCTGTGCCGAAAATTTCCTCCATACATTTCCCCACCACCACACTTATTCAATTTATTCGATAGAAAAGAAATTGTTTTCAAAAAAGAAATTCATAGGAGAAGAAAATTCCAGAGAAATTCTCATGGGTTGGGCTCAAGTTCTTGTGCCTAGTACCTAATTTAGGAGGTAGCTGAAGAGTGTGTGTGAGTGTCCTGCCTTTCATTGTACAATCATCTCTCCAGCAACCTGTTCCCTCCTCAGCTTCCTGCATTTCATTTAAGGCCCCGAGGAAGACATCATGAAGTAATTCCTTCTATAGGACTTTTTTTTTTTTCCAAATCAGGAGGTGAAGGCAGTCTGGGAGGCTGCAGAGCCATGGAGAGATGTGTAATTTGAAGGACTGATTCAGTGGTTAGAGTGTTAGACTGGGACTCGGGAGATCTGGGTTCTGGTCCTGCTCGGCCATGAAACTCACTGGGTGACTTTGGGCCAGTCCCTGACTCTCAGCCTAACCTACCTCACAGGGTTGTTGTGAGGATAAAATGGAGAGGAGGAGGACTGTGTAAGCCGCCTTGGGTTACTTGCAGGGAAAAAGGCGGGATAATAATAATATATAATAATAATAATAATAATAATAATAATAATAATAATAATAGAAAGAAAACACACACGCAGCAACCTTGCCCACCTTGCAGTGATTAGGAAAGCTCAAAACACCACAAAAATGAATGCATGAACTCCCTGACAATGAGGCAGAATAACGGAAGCCTCTTTAATGGGGGAAGAAACTTTTAGGAAATTGGAGGACAGATTTTGGCACAGCACTATATCTACCTACCTCTTCCCTGGAGCTGCCCACCTCACACCTGCATTGTGGTGGGTGCAAAATGGGGGCCAGCCTGCCAACACAGTTGCTGGTGTTGCCCCTTGCCATAGGAAAGAAGAAAGTATGAAGCTGTACTACAACCCCTGTCAATGGTGATCCCTACCTGTGTGAGAAACTTGGAAAATTTCTCCTCCCCCTGGAGAAATTCAATTAAATTGCCCCCCTCTTTTCTATTCCCACAAATAGAGTGGAGACTGGAGAGAATTTTGAGAGGCCATTTGCACACAGCTTGAGTCCTGATGGTATGAGTTGTTGTTGGGCACTGGAACAGACTACCTCAAAAGGTGGAGGTCTCGTCTTTTAAGCAGAAGTGGAGGGACACTTAGGAGGAATGCCGTAGCAGTGGATTTCCTGCATCTGCAAGGGGCTGGGCTAGATGACCTTTGAGGTCTCTTCCAAATTTATGATTCTATGAAATGCAAATGAGGAGACTTTCAGAAGCATCCCTTATCATGCAGCTGCTTCCCTACTCCACACCCCATCTCTAACAGAGCAGAGCTCTCCAACCTTCGGTCCCCAGATGTTGCTGGCCTACTGCTCCCAGCATGGCTGATGGCAAGGGATTCTGGGAGCTGTAGTCCAGCAACATCTGGGGACCCAAGGTTGGAGAGCCCTGCCCTAGGGGCTGAAAAAGCTTGCTTCATCTCTTGCTCAAAAAAAAAAAAGGAAAGGAAAAGGAAAAAAAAAGTTACATGTGTCTCAAAGCAAAAGAAAGACAGAATGAGCAAAAGTGTGGTTATGCATGCAATGGAGAAACCTGACAACAACCCCTCCTGCTCTTTGCATGCTTCTTTGATCTTTACGGTGTTGTTACTATGGTGACAGAACAAAAATACAGAATGGTGTGTCATGGCTTACTGTAAGTTGACAATGTTTTGTATCCGTTGCAATGTTGAACACAGATGCTTCCTGCCCATACACGTCTCTCTGATTCTAAAAATCAGACATGCATAGGAAATATATCGCCAGGGCTGCTCTGCTCACATATTCTGACATTTAGTATGTGCAAATGCCTAGGCCAGCCTTCTTGACTGCAGGACCTAGATTCCTGAGAACTGGGTCTTACTTATCTGTGGAAAGCAGGGGTGATGAGCCTCAGGTCCATAGGCCAAATTTCACCAGCCTGGGGTCCCAGTACAGCCGTCTGGGGTTCCCCAGGCGGCTACGACCCCATCCCTTGGCCAACTCCCTTGCCCTTGCCCACTTACCATTCTTTGGTGGTTTCCTGGCTTTTGCGCTCCCCCTGCCATTCATAGAATCATAGAAAAGTAGAGTTGGAAGGGGCCTATAAGGCCATCGAGTCCAGCCCCCTGCTCAATGCAGAAATCCAAGTCAAAGCATCCCTCACAGATGGCTGTCCAGCTGCATCTTGAATGCCTCCAGCGTGGGAGAGCCCACGACCTCCCTAGGTCATTGGTTCCATTGTCGTATTGTTCTAATAGTCAGGAAATTTTTTCCTGATGTCCAGGCGGAATCTGGCTTCCTGTAACTTGAGCCCATGATTCTGTTTCCTGCACTCTGGCATGGTCGAGAAGAGATCCTGGCTCTCCTCTGTGTGACAACCTTTCAAGTACTAGAAGAGAGCATTTCTCCCCTCAGTCTTCTCTTCTGGAGGCTAAACATGCCCAGTTCCTTCAGTCTCTCCTCATAGGACTTTGTTTCCAGTCCCCTGATCATTCTAAAAGGTATCCTTCAGATACCCTGGCCCCAAGCCATTTAGGGCTTTGAATGTTAGTACCAGCACTTTGAATTGGGCCCGGAAACAGACTTGGCAGCCAGTACAGATGAGAAAGCACTGGCATAATATGTTCAGCCCACACCTCCGGATAACCTCTCCCAGTGGTTTCATGTAGATGTTAATTAGCATGGGGGATAAAATAGAGCCCTGTGGCACCGCATGGCATAACTGCCAAGGGACAGAGCAGTAATCCCCCAGCACCACCTTCTGGAATCAGCTGCCCAAGTAGGATCGGAACCACTGGAGCACAGTGCCTCCAACTCCCAACCCAGACAACCTATCCAGAAGGATACCATGGTCGATGGTATCGAAAGCCACTGAGAGGTCCAAGAGAATCAACAGGGTCGCACTCCCCCTGTCCCTATCCTGGCAAAGGTCATCCCACAGGGCAACCAAGGCAGTTTCTGTTCCAAAAGCAGGCCTGAAGCCAGACTGAAATGGATCTAGGTCCTCAGTCCATTGTGTTATAGGAGGTGGACATTTATCTTTCCAGTGCTGTAATATCAGTCTTTTAGCTGTCAATAGGGCATGGAAAATCCACTTACATTGTCCTTGTAATAAATTCCATATGGTAGGTAGATAATTTAAAAGAACATGTACATCAGTATCTTAAAGAGCATTCTGTTACTAAATTTATCCATATTATAACCAGGGGGTTGGACTCGATAGCCTTGGAGGCTCCTTCCAACTCTATGATCCATGAAATCTATGAAATCCACCCAAAATGAAGCAACCACTGGATATGGCCAGAATAATGGTAGAAATGCATGTGGATGACTCAGCAGGAATCACCCCTCTTAGATTCAGTAACCTGAATAATACGAAACAACCACCAGCCGGATGACACATGACCCTTCCCTACTAACCTAAAAGGCATGGGGTGCTGGTGGAAGTTCTGGAGATGTGATATGTGTCCAGCCTGGGTGCACTGAATCCCCTGATGCCAGAGACTGAGGCAGAATATCTTCTGGAGTGTCTACTGGGGGTCTTCTGGGGTGGCAGAGCCTCAAACGGTCCATCAGGGTATGCCAACTCCCCTTGGCTCAAGTCTATGCTGAGGTTGGTATTCTGAGGAGATCTCTTCTTGCTTTGAGTCTGGGCAGGTCCTGGCAATCAGCACTAGGCTCACCTGCATTTCACTTGGACAGCAAGTCCAACCGAGAAACATTTCTGTCTGGCTCGAAGCTACAATATTTTGGCTGTAAGGCCCATTAGGCATGAAAGTGTGTTTAGAATGATTTTGCACAAGGTTGATTCAATTCCTTTTTTCATCCTTGTGATTGAAATTTTCCCTTTTTGTGAGGGAATTGTAAGGAGATGGGAATCCTACATACTCCTCCACAGCAGGCAAGCTAGGCCAAGGTGTTCTAGTTCCAATTAGCGGCTGATTTCTGTTTATATTATTAATTGTTAGAGATATCACCATGCCCCCCTGCCATTGTGTGACCGCACACACTCTGTGCACTCACTCCATCACACAAGAGATTTTATGTCCTTGAGTTGCTCTTCTTTTCATCACACTGGATGCATTTTCTGCAAATTCTTTTCTTGTTCAGAAGTTGCTTCCTTTGCTCTGTCAATTGTTTGCCTGAAGGCCTCCAGCCACTACTTCCTCCCTGCAATGAAAATGTGAGAAAAAGAGGGGGGGAGAGAACCACAATTTCATAATGCCATTCATTTTCATTACTGAAAGCATCATTCGGTTCATTATTCATTCATTCATAAAAATAAAATTCACTTTGATGCTCACATTCATTGTTCTTTTTCAGTCTGTTTCTTTCTTCTAACTATCTTTGGCCACTGTGTAACAGTGAAGCTGTTTTCAGTGGTAGCCACCATTGTATTTACCCACAATGCCCTGGGTGTTGTATCATTCTGGGGCACTATGGGGAAAAATGGCAACAACCGGGAAAATAAAATGGTGGCTCCCACCAGCAGCTGCTATTTCCTCCCAGAATGCCCTGGGATGATGCAACACCTGGGCCATTCTTTGGAGTAGTGGCTGCCAGGGACACATCTCTCAGGCTCAGAGGCATCAGTGTCTAGATGCAGCACCTCTGATGGTTTTCCTACTGCCCTTCTTGACTCTACTAGCCAGGGGTGCTGAACCTCATAGAATCATAGAATCATAGAAAAGTAGAGTTGGAAGGGGCCTACAAGGCCATCGAGTCCAACCCCCTGCTCACTGCAGGAATCCAGGTCAAAGCATCCCTGACAGATGATTGTAACCCGAGGGCCAAATTCAATTTCAGAGATGCTCTCGGGGGCAGGGGCATTCCAGTGCTGGGTGGGACTGAAAGCAAAAGAGGTGGGACCAAATGCAAAATGGGTAGGGCCAGAAACACTAATATATATATATATATATATATATATATATCAGCATATTTTAGTTTCAAGATTTTATTGCCAGTAATGAAGCCTTAGGAGGTGCATTTCAACCTTTTAGAATGAGGAAATGACTGCACAAATGCTGGGAAACCACCAATCCGTTGGTGGGTGGGGCCAGGGGAAAGGGGCGTGGTCATCTGGGGAGCCCTGGAGGACCAGATTGGGACCCCCAGAGGGCCAGAGGTTCTGCACCCCTTGTCTACACGGACTGGCAGTGGCTCTCCAGAGTTTCAGACTGGGTTGTTTTCCCGTTCCTACCTGGAGACGCCCAGGATTGAACCTGGGACCTTTTCCATACAAAGCAGGTGCTCTGCCACTGAGTGTGGGAGGGTGGGGTGCCCAAACTACAAGTCTATTTTAGCTTAAAGCTCTTCCAGGCAGTAATGAAGCATCAGGAGAAGCATTTCAGCCTTTTACAATGAGAAGCAAAATGCACAGAATCAGGGAAACCGCCCAACAATTGGTGGTTGGGGAAAGGGGTGGTGCCTGGAGAAGGCATGGTACGTGGTCCTCTAGGGCAGTGTTCTCCAACCTTGGGTCCCCAGATGTTTTTGGCCAGTGTAGCTGGCTGGGGCATGCTGGGAGTTGTAGGCCAAAAACGTCTGGGGACCCAAGGTTGGAGAACACTGCTCTAGGGAACCCCAGAGGGCCAGACTGGGCACCCAGCTACGCTGGCTGGGGCATGCTGGGAGTTGTAGGCCAAAAACCTCTGGGGACCCAAGGCTGGAGAACACTGCCTTAGAATGTGGTTTTTAACTTGAAAGGGCAGGCAAATGGTTCGTTTATTTGGTTGAGCAAGTTTTGTAAATTGCGGGCCCATTCATAATGTTGTAATTTCGCAGGAATCAATGACAGTTTCATAATCAGGGGCCAGGGGTTAACTGTAAGCACATTGTGTGCATGGGCCTACAGAACAGCTCCAGTCCTTTTTTTTTGCACGCTTACTGCAGTGGAGGCTGGTGGAGACGCCTATTTTGGTGGGACTCCTAATCCATTGCAGGTTGTATTTGGAGCTTTATAGGAGCTATCCGTGGTGCTGAATTCCATCCCCAAAATGGGTTCACCACCATGGGGCACCATGGATAGCTCCTATAAAGCTCCAAATAAAAGCTGCCGTTGGATTAGGAGCCCCACCGAAATAGGAGTCACCAGCCTCCACTGGCTTACTGGAAATTTAGGGACGTGTGAGAATTTCATTCGGGGGGTGGAAGTCCAGCGAGCGAGCCGGGCTCGACCCCCTGAACTCCATCCTGCTTATCTCCTTCCCTGGCTCAACTCACGTTCTCCCGAGCCAAGTGGGGGATACGACTTCCGGGTTCCCGGCGGAGCACTTTTTACGTAGAAAATGGCATAAGATACATTAAAAACGGCTGTGATTTGTGCAAGTTATGCAGATTGTGGCCACTTTTAACATATCTTATGCCATTCTCTATGTAAAAAGTGCTCTGAGTCTGCCGGGAACTGGAAATCCGACGAGCAGCTCAGCTGCCGTTGGCTTTTGGCCTGGTTTGGCGGGCACAGCGGCAGCACTTGCTGAGCACCCAACGAATCAGGTGGTGGGCGGATCGCCCGCCACTACTCACAATTCTGTTTCACACCAGGGCACACCAGTGCTCACCCTTGCCCTGGGGGACCTCCATGCTGGACAGCTGGGTCTGTGAGGTTCTATTCTAATTTCACACAATGCCATGGAGTAAAACCATGTCCAGCGCTCTGCAGCACTGTAGGAAATTAAAATGGCAGCTCCTGCTTGAGGGCGCCCATTGACATATGGAGGGGAGGCCAGAGGTCACTTTACCCAGGACCCCCTCAAATTTGGAGCTGACCCTGCGCTATAGCCTATCATATGAGGATTCCTTGTGCCAGTTTGGGTTATTTGTCCCTTCAAGGGACAAATAACCCAACTAACTTAAGAACTGAAGAAGAATGGGAGGGAAAGGTTTCAACCCGTCATGCAGCTGAGCATTACGGGTCGTACAAATTCGTATTAGCCAGTGTGGGGCACAGTGTCATCAGCATGAGGATGACACCCAGCTCTATTCCTCTGTGGCACCTGGCCCGAGTCAGGTGTGGCTGTACAAGTCCTGGATCAGTGCCTGGAAGCAATGGTGGGCTGGATGACGGCCGTAAGAACGTAAGAGCCATGCTGACATGAGTGCAATAAAAAGCCTCCTGCTCATGTTCCCCAGCAACTGGTATACCAACTAAACACTACACTGCCTCTCATGCTGCCTGTGAATCCACTTCGCTATCCACTTATTAACCATGAATAGATCTATCTATAGGTATGCTGCCTCTGATACTGGAAGTGATATATAGCCATCATGACTAGTAGTCATTGATAGCCCTTCAGTTTGGTCAGGCTGAATTCTGACAAGACTGAAGTGCTGTGGGTGGGCAGTTCCCAATGTTAATCCTACTTAGAGTAGACCCATTGAAATGAGTGGGACTTCAATTCGTCTAACATTTACCAGCTTCACTTGGTATGCCAGCTACGGCTGTTCCCGGATAGGGGTAGTCTGGCTACAGTGATCCATGCATTAGTAACCTCAAGCCTGGATTACGGGGCTTGCCTTGAGACTTGTCAAGAAATTGCAGCCAGTGCAGAATTCAGTGCTTGGTACACTTTTGCTCAAAGAACTGCTCTGGTTGCCAATATGTTACCAGGCCAAGTTCAAGGTGATATTGACATAGAAGGCCCTAAACAACTTGGGACCAGGTTGCTTGAGGGAGCACCTTCTCCCATAACAACCTGCCCATTCATTGAGATCCACAGATCAGGGCCTGCTGGTTGTTCCATTGCTTGCACATGTACATTTGATGGCAACCAAAGGAAGGGCCTTTTTGGTTGTGGCACCCCATCTTTGGAATTGTCTCCTCCCATTGCTGCATGACAGGTACCAACCTTGATGGTGTTTCAGTGCCATCACTACTGGGTATCACTGGGAGAAAGCTCCCTCCTCTCCTTGGTGTACCCTTGTCTCTCCTCTTCTTCCAACATTCACTCCAGAGAACACTGAAGGAGAAAGAAACAGATCACTGTGTGATGATGAATGGCATCTATCTCCTCTCCCTGCTGTGGTCTGATCTATATATAGCCAAGCCAAATTCAAGGTGTTGGCATTGACCTTTAAAACCCTGTACGGCTCCGGTCCAGTTTATCTCAAGGAGCGCCTCCAGTAACATCAAGTAGGCCGCTCAACAAGATCTGCCACGGACGGCCTTCTCCCTGTCCCATCAGCCAGAGAAACCAGGCTGGTGGGGACTAGGAGGAGGGCCTTTTCTGTGGCAGCCCCCAATTTATGGAACTCTCTCCCCAGTGACCTCCGCCATGCCCCTTCTTTGATTAGCTTCCGCCGTGCATTAAAAACGTGGCTTTTCAGGCGGGAATATGGGGTGGGTTAGGATTTTTAAGTTTTGTACTGTTTTTAATTGTGTTTTATACTGTGTGTGCGTGTGTTTCTCCCCCCCCCCCCTGTATTTTATTGGATTGTACATTGCTCATAGTGGCCGGATGTCTGGCCAGATGGGTGATTCATAAATATAATAGATAAATAAATAAATAAATACCATTCTTTCTGCTGTCCTCCTGGTGGGGAAGGGAAGTGGAGAACTAGATTGAGTTGAGGCTGGACACATCAGTCAGAGGATATGCCTGGCTTCCTTTGGCTCACTCACTCATGTCTCGGTCTCTTCTAAGCTATTTCAAGAAGCACAGAGGGGAGTTAGTACTGGCAGACTGAGGAACTGCACTAAGCATGCAAGCTGCCAGTCACCTGTTCCCAACCTAACAGTTTACATAGGACAAACAGGTCAGTCACTACCTCAAGAAAATAGAGACTAATCGGATCTACAAAAATGACAACAGTCAGAAATTAGAGGAGAATGTTTCACACTCCCAGGACATTCTGCTGCTGACCTCAAAGTCACCATGCTTCAACAGGAAGACTTTAAAAGGAATGATTAAATTCCTGACCTACAATTCATCAACCAGTTTGATTATTTTCAGTTTGGACTCATTCACGCTTGGAGGCATCTTTCTTTCTTTAAGTATTAAAGAAGCTGAGTGAGAACATGGTTGCTGTCACTGGGTCACTCTGTTTCCATCAGGACTCTGCACAGAAATGGAGCAGACCTTCTTCTGCCCCTTGCATTTTATGGACTCTTGGCACAATGATTTGCTATTTTCCCCCCTTTTACCATTTTCTATATCCATATGAATGTGTGTGCCTCTACCTGCCAACACCTCTCATACATTTGACAAAGTGGGTTGCAGTGAATGAAACTTATGCTACAATAAGAGACCTTAGGTTCCATAGGACTCTTTATTGTATTTATTGGAATGGTCCACTATTGGAACACAGGCAGAAACTCACGTAGATTGAGGCCTGATGGGCATAGGTGTAGACATAGATATGCAGGGAGGGCAGGGCAGCCCCTTCCCCACTAACTACGTGTGTAAAATCAGCCATGGTATACCCATTGGGTAGACTTTGAGTGTTTTACATTTCTCTGCAATTTGGAATAGGAAAACTCCTTTTGTGGTGAGATCACAGGAGATCTGCACACACAGGATCTCTCAATCAAGCTACCAGGAGCTCTCAACAAAGTGCCCTCAGTTGATCCCTGCTATGGGGATGGGACCCCTTAAGATTTGGGGTGGGGGAGCTACCTTGTAGTAAGTTGTGGCAAAAGCTCCTGAGAGTCAGCCTCCTTATGGCCACCATTTTGTCCACCACCACCCCTTCAAATGCGTGGAATGTTGTGTCGCTGCATTGTGGAGAAAACAAAATGGCAGCTACCGGAAAAATGGCAGCCACTGAAGCTCAATCCTCCTGAGATGGTGGTGGTGGTGGTGGTGGTGGTGGTGGTGTGGTGCTGAAGGCGGGCAGGCATCAGCACATTGGGTTCTGCCAGGGTTCAGGGTGCTCATCTCAGCCAGATGCCACATGCTGACATCGGGCATGTACCAGAGGAAGAACTCCAGTTGCCTGGAACCTTACTGGATAAGGTATGTAGCAAGCATATCGATCAAACCAGCCACATTTTCTTTTTACTATGGCAGAGATACAGAACCTCAGGCCTGGGGGCCAATTCTGGCCCTCCTGGGGTCCCAATGTGGCCCTCTGGGATTCCTCAGAAAACCCCACCCTCTTTCCCTGACCCTACCTGCCAATCATTTGGCAGTTTCTCAGCTTTTGTGCAGTTTTCCCCCCATTCTAAAAGGTTGAAATGCCTCTCCTAAGGGCTTAGTTACTGGAAGCAAGAGCTCCAGGCTAAAATATGCTGGTATTTTGGGGGTTTGGCCCTGCTCCTTTTTGCCCCACCCACCCTGGAATGTGGCCCATGAAATCTTATCTGAAATGGAATTCAGTGCTAGGGCGGAGAGACGTTGGACACCTATGGACTATGCCATGTCCCTGTTTCACCGCATCCTTTCCTTTTCTGTTCCAGTAGGAGGAAACCTAACATGGCTGTTACTTACAGCTTCATCCATCAGACACTTCTTTTCACAAACACTCAGATTTAAATGTGCACCCTTGAGAATACCCATAAGAAGTTCAGCTGTGGAATCAAACTAATTGGACTTAACCCAGATCCATGCTTGCTGTATAAATATGCACACAGAACAGAACGTGGTGGGTATCATCAAGCAAATTTGAGCAGGAAATAAAGAAGGGAGGAGACAAGTAAAAAGGCTGATGCATCAAAGAGACCAACAGAAGATAAAACAAAGAGAAGGGGGGATGGCAATGGATGGGAGAACTGAGTAAGAAGAAGAGTTGAAAGGAGAACATTGAAATTTAAAGGGATAAGGTAAGAAAGAAACAGAGATGGATGTTGAAGAATGAGCAGAATCGGAAAAAATGGGAGGAGGCCAGATGAGCCAATGGAGGTAAAACGTCCAAAGCCCAGCAAAATGCTGAGCTGAAATTGCTATTTGCTGCAAACTCTGAATGAGTTTAATGGGTTTGCATAGTAGGAAACTGAGTTCACCTGGCAAGCATCTCGATGGTACAATTTTTGATGGCAGGTGGGAACACGAATGATGGAATGGAAGCTCCCTCCATGGGTGAGGGAGGGAGAGACAGAGAGAGAGAGAGAGGCCTGCACATATAAAATTAGTATGTTAGGGATTGGGGGGGGGGATCTTTATTTTATTATTTCAGTATGGCTGAGATTCAGTCATGAGGAAGCAGGTTTCACTCAAATCTTTTTGCTAAAGCAGAGGTTGAGTTAATGTATCTGTGCAAAAGTCTCTGAGGCATGGCATCACAGTGCCTAGCAAAATTATACAATCAGGGAGGAATCTTGGAGTGCTCTGAAAGTGGCGAAATATGAAAACTGTCCATTGTAGCATAAAGCAATGGGAAACTTAGAGGATGTTGCCTCTTTCTTATTGCTTAGACTCTACGTCTAATCAGTTTGAAACTTGCCTGCAAGTTTCCTCCCTTTTATATCTGAGGCTCAGGAAGGCTCAGGTGTCCAGGATGGAGACAAACTTACCGACCTTTACAATAAGGGCTTTACTAGGAGAGACAGCTACCTACGAAGCAGAGAGGTGAAGGTCTGGCCTGGGGAAAAATGAGGGGGGAATGGGGGGGAAATGGGGGGGGCATTTTCCCACAGGGACTTTTTTGACCTTGGGTAGGACTTTGTTCTATAGTGTGGGTGTCCCACTTCCCTCCCATTTCCCACCAGACCTTCATGTCTCTACTGGGAAGAGTGGGACCTCCTCCTTTCACATTAGTGTATACTTGGTTCAAAAGATGTTTTCCTCCCACACCACAGCCTTTTTTCACTTAAATTGTATTTTGCTTCCTTTCCATTTTTCTTGGCCGTAGAAGAGAAACAGTTATTGTTTCTTCTGCCTATTGCTACGAGAAGCCATTTCCAGAATCCTTATTAAAACAACTACTACTACCACCACCACCAAGAACAACAACAAAACAAGCCCTTGTTTTGTATTTATGACCAGATTTGTTTTGTAGATTTATGTGGAGTTGCTGCCAAACTCAAAATAATAATATGTTTGGTGATTACATCTCCAGTGTAAAATGGAAAAGAAGAAAAGAAAAAGTATAGACCATAAACAGGTAATATATTTCAAAACAATTATAGGAGAAGAGGAAATGGATTATAATCTAGATTTGTTTAAATGTCAGGCATCACATTTATTTTATAGATGGAGGTCCCAGTCTAACTAAAGTTAGTCATGCTTAAATTCCATGGAAACCAATGGGGTTTAGCTTTGTCGCAGCTAAGCTTTCTTATTCATTTCAGTGGGACTTTGGGCACTGCCCTTATATGGGCCAAAATACTATTCTTGCTATGCCAGGTATGGGGCAGGGGGAACAGGATTACACCTGTTTCTGGTGGCCCTGCCTTACCCACAGCCTCTTCTCCACTTGACATGGCGGCTACTTGCCCACCCTCCCCATGCAATAGCATGGGGCCAGCTAATCTCCTTCATGGGGGCTGAGTAGGAATTTTGTGTGCACCCTCATTGGCCTTGGGTACATATCTTTTTTTGCCTATGCCACACTGTTTGAAACAGGGGGTGGCATAAATTTCTTTGGCTGGTTGCCTTCCTTAGTTCTGGTGACAACTGGCTGATACTGAGGTAAGAGGGAGGTAAGAGAGGCTACCCTCATGAAGTACACGGAGTCACCTGGAACATACAAGCCTGTGGCTTACACTGGCTCAGCTTGTCTGAGCGTGGAAAGCTAAGCAGGGTCAAGCCTGGCTATTACTTGGATGGGAGACCCCTCCTCTAGTTCCCTGCATTGAGCAGGGGGTTGGACTCGATAGCCTAGTAGGCTCCTTCCAACTCTACGATCTATGAAATTTATAATGGGTCCCTAATGCAGCCTGCCATACATCTTGAGAGTACAGAGAAACGGAGAGGCCCTTGGCCCATGCAGGCTCTAGTGCATTGAACGCTGGCCAGAGGGGAAGCGCTGAAGCAGTTATGGGCCCCCAGGTCCACCTTCCTGGTGGTCAGGTGCTGAGGGCCATGGATTGGCAACTTGTTGATCCAGCACTTGGAGCACAGCTGAAGACAATGGGGTGCTACCAGAAGTTTCGAAAGGTCAGATGGTGCCCACATAAATCTATTGTATTATTTGTCTCACTGCAGATCCCTATTATAAGTTAATAAACTTGTGACCCCTTACACAACTTACCACTCTGTGCCTTCATTCTGTCCTGTCCAGCTCAGCTCAGGGTTCCCAGGGGAGCCTATCTGGAACAACTGCACTTACTAGAAGGGTGAGTCAAATCCGATGAAGCAGAGTCAATTCCAGCTATCAGGATGGCAAGGCAAGGTGAGACCAGGCAAGTTGTGTCAGGAACCTGAACAGATCAATGCTGGCTCGAGCTCACTCCAGAAGAGTTGTTGTCTCAGCAACATGCAGAGGTCTTCTGAGGCTTTATGAAGTCTGGTTGATATGGGTCTGCTGTTAACCCCATTCCCTCTGAAGAGCTGTCTGTCTCTTAAAGGGCCATTGCTTGATTCTGCAGCTGCTGGCACCTTTAGCATTGTGATGGTGAGAATAGCATGGAGGGGGTGCCCCTGAGTCCAAAGAGTCTGGCAACACCTTGCCTGGAAGGTCCTGGGGTGACAGACAATGGATCACAGGATAGTGTCTCCATAACCTCAGAGTTCTCCTCTGAGCCAGAGGGAGAATCAAGGCAAGAGAACATAAAACATTCTGGGACGGGAACAAATATTGCTGAGAAAGGTCATAAATATCAATTCTGTGAAGGGGCGGGAATGACAGCAGAGCCCGTGTGTGCGAGATGGGAGATTAAAAAATCCTGTTCCCGTGTGTAGACGCCCATAAATCCACACACAGAAGTTCAGATCTTTCTCTCCCTCTCTCTCTGTGCAGCGTGCAGCATTTCGGTTGCAAACAGCCAGCCAGCTCCTGTAATCTGACTCCAGCTGCCAGCTCCCCTGGTTTGTAGATTCCATGTAGCAAGGAAATAACTCTGTAACTCCACAGGTCTATTCTACCTGTTTATTTACTTTAGCAAGTAATATTCTACAGAGTATACATTCCTAGTTACAGTCCATGTGCAGAGTACAATGCATAGCAAGCATTTATTCCAGTGGAGCAAGGTTGGCTTTACTCCACCTCAGCAAAGACGTTACATGGTTGCATAAGTCCAGCAAGCAAAAGTCAGAAGAAAAGAGTGAAGAGAGAGAACAGTTCTGCTTCTCTCTAAAATGGCTCCAGACAGAAAAACAAGTCAGTACGTCACCAGAAAGCATAAACCATGTGACAGGCTCATACTGTTTCCCACACACTCTAGTAACCCCTGCGAGAGCACGAGATTCTAGAAAGACACAACAAACTTGTTTACCGCCATTCTGTTCCTTCCATGTTGTCAACAATGTGCTCCAGCTTGTGAATGTGCTACATATCACAACATTTGACCCCCATATGATCTCCATGGAGCTGTCCATCACAACAGAAAACTTTTTTACTTAGATTCATAGATCAGAGTTGGAAAGGGCCTACACGGCCAGCCCCTGCTCAATGCAGGAGGAAACCGAGGAGGGTCTCCCATCCAACGTAATAACCAGGACCTGACCCTGCTTAGCTTTCCCACCTCAGACAAGCTGAGCCAGCTGTGAGCCACAGGCCTTGAATGGATATGGTTAAGATGGGCGACAAGACAACCTACTTAAGTACCTGGTCATGGCTTGCCGCCCCCAAGGTCCCCAAATCAGAGCTGAGTCTCCCTTCTGCTACTCCAATAATTTCAAGTCATCCATATCGCTTGGAAAAGGAAGGAGATATTGAAACTAAGCACAACATGGATTTGTCATGTCTCCCAAAGCCTTGGTTATGTTGGCTTCATGTCTTCAGGATTTTCATGTTCCCCATGGGAGATGGAAATGACTTTTTTGAGAGAGGGAAATAATTAAATCAGAGGTTCTCAAGTCTGCCTTATTCAGGCTTCACCCACTGGGACTTGAAGAAAGGCATAAAAGCTTCACACACTCACATACACACACACACACACACACACACACACATCAGGGCAGGAATATGACAGGAGACCTGGAGTGTGGTCCCAGTAATAGATGCTTCAGCACATGTGAGAAATACACCAACTTTTAAACACAGTTAGTGACTAGAACTGATTTTTGGTCTTGAAAAGAGGGACTCATTAAGGTATCTTTACTTCTCTCTCTCTCTCTCTTTTCGCACAAAGTGATGATTTATTCATAGGCATATTTTTCATCAATATTTATTTCAAAGGGTTGTTTACGCTGCTGGTAATAACTATGGATGCCTGGCAGTTAAATTTATTTCACTGCCAACAGCAAAACAGTTCCTTCCATGGCAAAAATTGGTGGGTTCTTTGGAGGTGTGTGTGTGTGTGTGTGTGTTTAATTGTGTCCAAGAAGTCCAAGTCATGATGCTCCAGATAAAGTTACTAAACTAGTACTTCTAAATCTAGCTGATTAACAAGTTTTTACTAGTAAACGCAGCTTGAATTCTGCCGTCACATATACATTCCTGGTTGCCACTGCAAAGCCCTCCCTTTCCCAATCCAAAGATGGTTTTGAACACCAACCACCAACGATTCCATCCTACCATCTGTGCCTTGGCTTGCTCATTGCTGGAATGCTGGCCAGTGTGACGAGGCAGGTTTCATATCCCGAGTTTTCAAGGAGAGAAAAATGCTCTGCTTCCAGACATTAATACACTATGTGCTAGTATCTATATATACCAGAGATAGATATATCTTCCAAAAACTCTTTTCTGTGAATGTTTTGGCAAATATTCTGACTATATTAATATTCAGAGACTACACATGGGACCTACAACACAATGGTGCAGGCAGTGCTCAGGGTTCCAGCCCGCTATGACCCTTTCCAGCATACTCCATTGCATTATTACTCCCCTTTCTATCACCACCTGCAACAGTAGGCCACATTCCATACCCACCAAGCAGGCTCAGTCTTCATTAGGGCTCTTCCTCTTTTAGGGTTCATGGAAGGCTTGGAATTGGTGTTCCTATCATCCCACCTAGTGCCACCAAGGTTCTCAATATATGATAAACCTAATTCCACTGCCACCATTTAAGTTCATTAAAACAAAAACAAAAAACTAGAGTTGTCAGAGAAATCCACAATGGATTCAAATGAGTTCAGATTTCTTTGAATCTGACCCACAGATTCTGCAGTGGAGTAGCTTCCCCCCCCCTCCAAGTAACATGGATTCTCCAGACTTCTGGACCAGTTTTTTACTTTCTGGGATTTAATGCAAATTTAGTCATACAAAAATATAGGCAGGGAAAAACCCACCAACTGAAAATGCACATCCCCCATAAGCAAAAGTGTCTGGATTAAGCATCACTTTGTTTGCCCTCATCCAGTCCATAACGGACATTAGACACCGATTTAGAACTAGAACAGCTTCCTTGGATTTGGATGGGAAAAAGGGGACAGAGAGTAGGGTGTAATCAGCATCCTGGTGGCACAGAACCTGAAAGCTCTGGACAATCTCTCCCAGTGGTTTCATGTATATGTTAAATGGCATGGGGGAATAAGATGGAACCTTGCCGGGTGCCACAGGCCAACAGCCACGACGTTGAACAGGAATCCTGCAGCACCACCTTCTGAGATGGGCCCTCATTAAAATATAGAACAAGAACAAGAATGAGAACAACAGTTTTCTTCACATATTTTATTTCTAAAGTTTGTTTTGTTTTTGTATCTGCATTTCTGCAAACCTTGGGTTTTCCACAAGCCTGCTGAGATCTCCCTCTTATGTGTGGATAGTGCCATTTGGCGACATAGTGATTCACACATAGAGAATGAGTTCCTTCTTAGTATATAAGTTGTTGCTGTTGTTGTTGTTGTTGTTGTTGTTGTTTTCTCTTCT
>JAHFWL010001203.1:0-55413 GCA_021292165.1 Shinisaurus crocodilurus | reverse complement strand
ACCAACATTAGATGCTGATGATGACATCAAGGAAAGTTTTTACAGCCAGTTGGACACTCTCCTGTCAGAGATACCTAAGGAGGATAAAATTATCCTCCTAGGCGATTTTAATGCAAGAGTCGGGCGTGACTTTGATTTATGGCCAGAAACTATTGGAAAAGACGGAGTTGGTAATAGCAACCCGAACGGACTCTTACTTTTGTCTATATGTGCAGAGCATAATCTCACTATCACAAACACGCTCTTTCGACAAAGAATAAGTTTAAAAACATCATGGCAGCACCCACGGTCAAAGCACTGGCATCTTCTGGATTATGTAATTGTCCGTGCTAGAGATCGCCGCGATGTACTTCTTACTAGGGCCATGGTGAGTGCCGACGACTGCTGGACAGACCACCGACTAATCCGGTCCACTATGGTTATCAACATTGCTCCCCAACGTAGGCTTCAAGGAAGGAAACCAAGGCGTAAAATGAACATCCAAGTCCTTCAAGATCCTATTAAGCAAACTCATCTTCAATCACTTCTTAAGGAACATCTACCTACGGAACCTCCTGACAACATTGAGGACCATTGGTCTAAGCTGAAAACCTCCATTACTGCAGCTTGTGAACAAACTATTGGATATGAAACTAAGAAACATCAGGATTGGTTTGATGAAAATGACAATGAGATTAAATATATAATTGACCAAAAAAGGAAAGCCTTCCAAATATGGCAAAATGATATTAACTGCGCTGCCAAGAAAAAAAACCTACGCTAGCGCAAAGGCTGAGGTCCAAAGAAGAACAAGAGAACTTAAGAACGCTTGGTGGAAAAAGAAAGCTGAAGAAATTCAACAACTTGCAGAATCTCATGATGCACGGGGCTTTTTTAAGGCCACAAGGGCCATTTATGGACCAAAAACCTATGGTACAAACCCTTTACAATCAAAAGATGGCACCAAACTCTTAAAAGACAAAGAGTCTATTGCACTGCGTTGGAAAGAGCATTATTATGACCTTTTAAATCGTAAGTCTAAGGTGGATAATGAGATTTTTTCGCAAATCCCGCAAAAACAAATTAAGAGGAACTTGCAATACTCCCCACTTTGGATGAAGTAAAAAAAGCCATTAATCAAATGAAGAACAACAAAGCTAGTGGACCAGATGGGATTCCTGCTGAAATCTTTAAAGAAGGGGGCCCCGAACTTGTACAACATCTTCATAAACTCATCGAAAAAATCTGGATAAGAGAAGAGATCCCAGAAGACTTCAGGGATGCCATAATTATCACCCTCTTTAAGAAGGGTGATAGAACAGACTGTGGAAACTATCGGGGCATTCTCTCTAGCAACCGCAGGTAAAATATTTGCTAGGATTCTCGCAAACCGTCTTCTATCTATTTCAGAAGAGATCCTCCCTGAAACTCAATATGGTTTCCGCCCCTCTAGAGGGACAGTAGACATGATTTTTACTGCACGTCAGCTCCAAGAAAAATGCCGGGAGCAAAATCAACCCCTTTATATGGCATTTATCGATTTGGCTAAGGCCTTTGATACTGTAGACCGTACAGCTCTCTGGACTATCCTTATGAAAATTGGATGCCCCAATAAATTTGTGAATATCTTGCGACTTCTCCATGACAACATGACGGCAACGGTTTTGGACAACAACGGCTCTCATGGTGCTCCATTTAAAGTGGGATCAGGTGTTAAACAGGGATGTGTTATCGCCCCAACATTATTTGCCATTTTCATCGCCATGGTTTTACATCTTGTCGAGGGGAAACTTCCCACCGGTGTGGGAATTATATATCGAACAGATGGAAAGCTTTTTAATCTCAGCAGGCTGAAAGCAAAAAGTAAGGTAATTACAACCTCCGTTGTGGAACTTCAGTATGCTGATGATAATGTGGTCTCCGCACATTCAGAGGATGATCTCCAAACTATCCTAAATGCTTTTGCAGAAGCATACGAAAAACTTGGTCTCTCACTTAACATCAAAAAAACCAAAGTGCTTCATCAGCAAGTGCAAGCCAATCCTTTGGTGATGCCATCTATCCAGCTTGGCGGGACAATACTGGAAAATGTCGATCATTTTCTCTATCTTGGCAGCTATCTTTCTGTTACAGCTAACATCGACAGTGAAATCCAGCATCGTCTGAGCTCCGCAAGTGCCGCATTTTCTCGAATGAAACATAGAGTGTTCGAGGATCGGGATATTTGTAAGAAGACCAAAACACTGGTTTATGAAGCCATTGTATTACCAACTTTATTGTATGCCTGCGAAACATGGACTATCTATAAACGTCACTTCCACCTCCTTGAAAGGTTTCATCAACGTTGCCTCCGGAAAATCCTGCAAATTACTTGGGAAGATAGGCGAACAAATGTCAGTGTACTGGAAGAAGCAAAGACTACTAGCATTGAAAAAATGATCCTTCAACGCCAACTTCAGTGGACCGGTCACGTTGTTCGAATGCCTGACTGCCGTCTCCCAAAGCAGTTACTTTACTCCCAACTCAAGGATGGAAAGCGGAATATCGGTGGTCAATATAAGAGGTTTAAAGATGTTCATAAGGCAAATCTAAAAAAATGCAATATAAACATCGAAAACTGGGAAGCTCTGGCCCATGAACGATCTAAATGGAGGTTGGCCTTTCACAAAGGTTCCATGGACTTTGAAGAAGCCCGAGTGCAAGGTGAAAGGGAGAAACGTGCTAAGCGAAAAGCACGTCAAATGAATCCTTTACAGGACCATCTTCTATCTGGTAACCTGTGTCCTCACTGTGGGAAGCTGTGTGGATCTAGAATTGGCCTCCACAGTCACTTACGGACCCATCGCTAGAGTCTACACAATCTTCTTTAGAATCTCCTCCTTTTATCCCGGAAGACAATCTTACTCGGTCACGAGTGATCGCCTGATGATGATGATGATTGGTATCTACGGTATCTTTATTTTTTAAATTTACCAATAGCTGCTGCATTTCCCACCCTAAGCTTATACTTGAGTCAATAAGTTTTCCCAGTTTTTTGGGGTGAAATTAGGGGCCTCGGTTTATATTCGGGTCGGTTTATACTCGAGTATATACGGGTACTTGATTCTGAATGATTTTGTGTAAAGCATTGGTGATGCTGAAAATATGTATCATAGCTAGCGGTGGGTGATCCACCCACCACCCAACTCACTGGGCGCTCAGCAAGCGCTGCCGCTGTGCCCGCTGAGCCAAGCCAAAGGTGAGCACCACCCAAGCTGCTTGGCGGACTTCTGGGTTCCCGCCAGTACACTTTTTACATAGAAAATGGTGTAAGATACGGTAAAAGCAGCCGCAATTTGCGTAACTTGCGCTCGTTTCTGGCGTATCTTATGCCATTTTCTACGTAAAAAGCGTACTGCTGGGAACCTGGAAATCACTTCCCCGGCTTAGCTCGGGAGAACGCAAGTCGAGCCAGGGAAACAAGTAGGGGGGATGGAGTTCGGGGGGTCAAGCCCGGCAAGTTCGCCGGACTTCCACCCCCTGAACGAAATCCTCACACATCCCTAAAGCACATACGTAAATATGTCATTTTTCTATGATAATATCACTGTGAGCTCTGCTGTGAGAAGAAAGTGTGTTTATAATAGCAATAGAACACTGAAGTAGCAGTTTGGGCTTTTCATGTCTACTTCTTCACATAACGTTTTCCATTATCCACTGCCCGCATTTAAATTTTAGATACCTAAAAACTGGCTACAGATCAGTGTGATGTCTTCAGTTTTTCCTTCCTACCTCGCTGTTCCCAAATGTCATGATCAACTTTAGGTGAATTTATAGAGGCTGTGTTCAGATGATCATATCTCAGCTTATTTATCTGTGATATGCATGGGACTTCTGCTTGTGTATCATCAAGCCCCTTCACATGAGCTGTGATTAAACCAGGACGCCTTTAAGAAACTGTTTTGTCCACACTGAGAAACTATGGTTACCATCTTCAGAACAAGCCAGGATATTAAACCATGATTTGAAATTGCATTTGCAAAGTGTTTTTAATAATTGGTTTGTTGTGTGAAATTGCCCTGGATCACTTCATGGTATCTCTTATTCTTCTGTAGAATCTAAAGTAATTCCTTTAAAGAGGATGAGCCATCCCCATTTCCATTCTTTTAAAAGAGGAAAGAATGCAATTACCGTTCTATTTCAGACCCCTTTATCAGAGTGTAAATACATAGAGGTGTGTGTGTGTTACACTCTAAATTACATATTGTACTAAAGGATTCTTGTTTCTCTCCATCCTGCTGTGGACTTTGGGGGGACACACACATTTTGAAGTAAGAACCAAAGAGTAAGATAACTAATTATGTTACCCAGAAGTGCTCTTCCCTTTTTAGTGATAGGAAGCCTCTCATCAGTAATTTTAGCTCAGACAAAAGAATTGCGCAATCAAAGGCAAGCATTGCTATCCTGGTGACTAAGCTGAACAAAAGCCATATAATAGATAATAGGGATTCCATGAAAGTACATAGTAGTACTAGTAGCAGCGATGATTCTCACTTACTGAATGCTTTTATCCCCTTTACTCATGTTGCTTTTTTTTTTTTTTTTAACAATGATTAAATAGTAATATATCCCTACTTAATAGACGGGGGCAGATATGAAAGTAAGAGTGAACACAAGTAAGAACTTAAGAAGTGCCCTGCTGGATCAGACTAAAGACCTTTCTAGTTGAACAAAATGCCTATGGGAAGCCCACAAGCACTACATGAGGGCAAAACACTCTCCTGTTATTGTTCCCCAGCAGTGACTTATATTGAGAGCCTTTCTACATGAGGCATTTAATATGTGCTCATGATTCTTCACTCATGGTAGTTTGTGGGTGCTTTACACAACATCGTCATCCTCCAGGGCCTCTCCTGTTCTTTGTGACCATTTCCAGAGCTTTTTTTTTGTTGAGGAAAGTCTACAAATTCAGAAAATTGCCCTGAACTTGTAGCTGGGGATCTGCACGCGGATCCCCCTCCCCCCTCGCAGCCAGCGGGGAAACAACCACACTGGCTGCTTCTCTGAGGTCATAAGAGCAACCTCGGAGAAGGGCTTTGGGGGGCATTCCAGGGGGCAGGGAAAAGAGGAAACTGGGGCCGCCAAGATACAACGTATCCTAGAGGTGCCTCAGTCGCCTTCCCTCCCGCTCCAAAGTGCTGCACTGATATGGCAAAAAACGGCTGTCTAAGTGTTTTGCACAGCAAGAGGAGTGCAGAGGCAACCTTTGCCTCCGCGCGCCTCCTGCCCTCCATAGGATGCCCGTAATCCTCTGAGTTCAGAGTGTTACAGGCATCCCCATAGGATTCTGCCCCTAATGACCTAATTATAGGAAAATGTCCATCTATGAGTCAAAGCAATGATTACCAGTGCAATGTAAACATGCATGCAGACTCTCCAGACAAGAAGGGTGGGCAGGGTTCTGTTGTGTTAATATAGTTAATATATATGTCTAAAGCTTCTGAAATCTGAGTTTTTCCTTGTAGTTTATTGAAATTTGAGCCTTGTGATCTGGCAATGCTGCATCCTAGTACCAGGGATGTTGAAGAGTCCTTGGTCTCGAGTCACGAGTCGAGTCACAAGTCTTGAGTCTGAGTCCTTGGTCCAAAATGGTGACTCCCGAGTTTCGAGTCACTCCATGAGTCCCTATTAAAATCAATGGGGGTTTTTCCCCAACAAAATAAGGCTACTTCAGATGTGTGGCTTAAATAAATTCTAGGCACAAGTGTGCCCTTTTATTTCAAAATATCTCTATGAGCGACCAGAGCTGGGCAACCTCTCACCCGCTCCTCCTCCTCCCGCTGCTGGCTCCACCTGGCCCCGGGCGGGGAAGGCGACGAGGCTTCCTGGGCCAGGACTGAGCGCTCTCTCCCTCTTTGTCCGTCCGCCCAGCAGCGCCTCAGCCAGCTTGGAGTGAATCCGATGAGCGGGGGGGTGTCCCTTCCCGCCGCAGGCCACCCCCTTGGCTGGCGGGCCGGGCTGCTCAGTCAGACGAGGGAAAACCTTGGCGGGCAGGTTCAGTGCGTTAACCCCAGGCTGGTTTGGGGTGGCGAAGGCAGTCGCCCCGCTCCCTAGAGCGCCTCAGCCCTTGCTGGATGCAGTGCAGCACGCCGCGTCGCGCAGAGGGGAGAATTCACGGAACAGTCGGGAGGCCATTCGGCAACCGCAGTGCTTCGTTTAGGCAGCACCGAATGGTGCTCAGGCCTCAGGGAGTACGTCTAGATCCGCTCCAACGCTGCTTGGTTTTTAAACGCTCCTTTCAGGGATGTTGAAGAGTCCTTGGTGTTGAGTCCCGAGTCGAGTCTCGAGTCTCGAGTCCCATTAAAAATATTGGGACTCGAGTCAGAGGGGGGACTCAGTCCGACTCATGAGTCGAGTCCTGGAGTTCGAGTCCCCATCCCTGCCTAGTACATTTTTAAACCATGTTTTTTTTTGGTAGCAGGGCTGTTTCCTGGTGGAGAAGTGATTGCTGCTCCATAGAAAATGACTCAGAAATCCTGTATTTTAGTGCAGCTATGATTGGAAAGGAGTGTGCCTACTTATAGGGTTGTGTGAGAATTTTTCAGAGTTCATGATCTTTCTAACTCAGGTCTTATTTCATACCTCAAAACGTGATTTACCACCCAGTTTGTAAACTTTTTTTAAAAAATTACCCTGCCACTGCAGATAAAGCCATCATTATTACACTGTATTATAAGAGGTAGGGCTGTGGCTGAGAGAGTTTGGGTTACACCAGATCATCAAAGTAGCCCAGTATCACATTCATTTTGCTGGGGGTAGTGGGGAGTCAGGGCATTATATGACAGCCCTGCAGTGTAATCCCATGTGATGATTCAGTCTCTTTACGTGCATGTGTCATTTTTGGGGGGAGGGGAACTCGGGGGGTGGAAATTTCATTGTAGCATCAGTGCCGTTAAGGGCTACAGGGGCTGAAGGGTGCTAGGGAAATAATAGAGGGTTTCAGCTGGAGGTGGAAAGGCGTAGTCTGGATATCAGGTCTACCCATTGAGAAACAAGAGAGGGGTAGACCTGGTATACAAATTTCTGAAAAGCCAGGCCTGGGTAACCCAGGGCTTGCTACCACTCAATCCCATATCTACCAGAAATGGTAGGCCTCTAATGTTATGTGTGTGTGTATTTTCCCCATCCCTGGAAAGATTCCTGCAGCTGCCCATGGTTTGGCTGCTTAGTCATGCAGAGTGTGCAGGCACAGAAAATATAAATTAACTCATAATTGATCTTGGTTTAAATTAAGAAAATATTAAAAGATTGTTAGGTTGAAATCAGGACTGAGTAAACATTCGGGAATTACGAACCTAGTAGATTCAACTTACTAAACAACTAATTTTGAGTTATGGTGGCATCACTAACATTATCTTCTAATCCTTGCAACAACCTGTGAGACACCTCAACGTTGCAAATGTGGGCCTGAGCCTGAGAGAGTGGATTGCCTAGGGCCACCTTGTGAAGTTATGACAAAAGTGAGATTCACAACAGGGTCTTCCTGATTTGTAGCTCTGTTTCTTTGCAACTATGCTATACCAGACTTTCAGTATTGGCAACTACACCGAGCTTTTAGTATTAGCATAGTAACATGTCCGCTAGCATTGAACAGTGGGGACTGAAGCCCCAAGAATTAGTCCATATACTCCTCAACCCTACATTTCAGGGTTATATGATCTCGCCATGAATGACAGTTCTAAGATAGCAAAACTAGCAGGAAGATACTGGAGAGAAGGCAGGGTCATCTTATTATAAGCCATTTTGTTTTTAAGACACATAAATCTTAAGAGACCGAGGGCGGGAACCCAGGTGCTTAAATAAGGCCTCCCTGTGTCCCCGCCCTGGCTAAGCCATTGGCTCAGCCACAGTGACCAGACCTGTCTTGTTACCTGACTCCTCTCTCCTCCCCCACGCGCAAATCTTCTCCCCGGCCCCAGGTGAGGGGCCGGTGGAAGTCTGTTTCATTTGTTATTAATGAAATAAATCCCCTAAACCCTAGTGAAGTTGCTAAGCTAGGCCAGGAGAGAGATCCAAGGAGCAGAAAGAATTTTTAAAAAGCACAGTCTTTTTCTATCTGTAACTACATCTTCGTGTCCCTGAGTGCCGTGCCTGAACATGAATTACATGAGACCTGCATGCCTCCATAACATTGCTATGTATTTGTTAGATGGGCCTTCTCTGACTAGCTGTGACCTTGCTAATTCACATGACCCACTTCTATCCCCCTTGTCACCCTGTGCGTTCATTTGCTGGCAGACTTTCCCCTTTCCTTCTGTGTGGCAGAATAAAGGAAAAGATGCTGCCACACCGTCATTGGAAGATGAAAGGATCCACAACTGGAGCCAGATGTCCAAGGAGAAAAAAGCCTTTGATTTCCCCCCCTCCCTGCCTACCCCCTGGGTCTTTCTCCACCAGCACAACTGATGAGGACAAATCCCATTCTCCCCTGCATTCTGCTGTTTGTCATTTTGAATCTAGCCTGAATTACACTCAGCATGACTCTGGAGAAAGGAATAGTCTTGTGAGGCAATTCTCTCTCACTCACTCCCACAGCTAAATACAGTTCTAAAATATGAGGACCATTCTTGGAGAGGATGCCATTTGAGCCATGGATTCTAGAAAATAGAATACTCTTATTATCACCCACTCACTTTTGTTGTTGTTGTTGTTACACTGAGTAATATGAAATGAGTAGAATTGATTTGCTCCCACAACATAAATTCCTTAATCTCACTAATACTAATGTAAGTGATGTGCCCTTTTTAGAAGTAAATATTGAAAACTGCTATAAATTTGGTTGTTTGTTTCTATAGGAGCCCTCATATTTCATGTGCAAATCCTGGGTGGTCTGATTGTATTAAAACAAACCTTTCTTTGAATTAAGAGTGGAAATTGCTTATGCATTTATTTCAGAACTATTATAAATGAAATCCCATGTTGTGCAAAAAAGAAAAAAATCTGAACTTGTTTTAGAAGGTCTCAGGTCATATAATTTATTGTTTTGCATTTTCAAGCCTTTGTTTTTGGTCCCTTTCCAGTCTTTGCCTCTCAGCTGTTTTTGTTGATAACCCCTTAATCTCTTCAGTTGTGACACCATAATCTGCCTGCCTGGAAGAAGAATGGGAAAACAGAGTGAAAGTACAATAAATGCCACCCCACCCAGCTATATTTAAGAAGTATTTATTTGTTCCTTTTTTCCAATGTAAACATAAAACCCGTTTTACACATCTAAGAGCGCAAGTGAAGGAAAGTGCATTGCATTTCTCCCTATACCCTGTATTCTAGTTATAACCAAAGTCCTTGCTGTCTGGAGGTAATCTACAGTGGGGAGTGGAGTTGTCATTTTACCTAATCTGTATCTGTGTCGGGAAGATTCCCTTTACAGTGACCTTCACTCTCAGCCAATCATTCCTCAGTAATGGTCTTGAACACAAATACTCTTTCTCACTCTTGCCTTCACATGCAAACCCCAGCCAGGATTAAAGCTCTTTTTCCTGGGAAACATTTCAGGGGATTTAAAAAAAAAAAAATCAATTGTGTCAGTTAGAAAAGAGGTTGGCTACAATTATATCATAACATACTTTAGGCAAGATAACTTCCCCACCCCTGGATGATGCGGAAGAATAAATAATGGAAATATTCTGGAATGCTTTGAAACCAGATGGATCATTGTGAAAAATGTCATTCAAATATACCACAACAATAGGCTACCCACATACATTTTTTTTTTCATTGTACAAGTTTGTCTGTTGGCAAAAGATTCCAGTTCTCAATTTTTTTATTATTATTACCAGGTTCAAACCATAACCTTTCTCTTAATTGGGGATTAGGGGTATTTTTCTCTCCTGAGGCAAAAAACTCTACTATAGTTAGCAGGAGGGATGGGTCAATAAAATATATAAGCTAGGGTAAAATACATATTTCTTCCAAATTTGCTACTTTGTTGCCCAGTGATATTTGAGAAGGGTCATGTAATGGAGGTGACATTATGCTCCTCTGAAGACATATTTTTTTCAATCTAATTGGAAGCCTTGTCTTTCCAGTATTTGTTCTTCCTTTTTTGTGTGTGATACCCCTTTGGTTTCTACTTTTGGTTTTTCTCCATAGTTGGGTTTTCACCTATTGCAAATGCTTCTACTCAGCTCCTGTATTCCTCCTTTACTATTCTACTGATGTGTTAATTCTATAACATCTTCAGTTTAGCTAAAAGTTATTAATATTCTGTTTCTTCTCTCTGTTTTGTTGCTCTAATGAGGATGTTAAGTGAGAGAGGGCCTATCACTGATCCCTCCAGAGTAGATGGTTCCGTCTGCATTATAGGCTGCCATTCATCAAAACCTCTTTGTTTAGCAACTTACAGGCAGTTATCATTCCCCAAAATGAGGTTCTTATCTGTGTCCACTGGTATTTCTTTGTGAGTAAGTCCTGTGAGACTCTATCTTAAAAGTTTTGCTGAAAACAGATACAATGCTTGTACTACTACATCACCTTCATCAGCTGATTATTTTTCTTTTAAGTTTTGTTTTTGAGCTGTGTACAGAACAGCCAGTGGAGACAGGGGTGAACAGTCACCACTGCAGCATCCACCACCATAATAGATGTAACTACTCTGGTCTTTTCCATTTGACCCCATGTGCACTTCATGATGGAGGAACATACACCTCTCTCAAAAGCCCTTCCAAGAGAGATGACAGGGGAGACAGAAGCTTAATGGCAGCTTCTTTCTTGAGGCAAATTTCAGCTTCAGGGTTGGGGATTTTCATTGTGACCCCAGTGTGGGTGGTGGTGAAAGGGTTAAACTACCTCTTTTCGATCCTTATGTGTGTTTGTCTCCCCTGCCCTCTCTCCTTCTTTCTCTCTCTCTCTCTCTCTCTCTCTCTCTCTCTCTCTCTCTCACACACACACACACACACACACACACACTTACATACACACTCACACAAACATATACATACCTGTTGGTTTAAAAGAAAACACACACATGTGCACTGGCAAACCACTTGTTTTAGTTAACAGGTAATTTGGCCCAAAGATACACAATTGCATATTAAGGAATAAATCTGGTCTTTGAGTTTTTTCAGGATAGCTTAATTCTTTTTTCTTGTTTTCAGCAAAATGACCGGCTGCTTACAGTTCACAATTTCTAAAGAAAGATCTTGTTTTAATCCTGCTGGTGCAGTGCTGAAGTGTGAAGGTCTTTGCTGACCCCATATTCATTGCAGCTTGCCTTTTCTTTGCCTTGCTTGTTGATTCCAGGGGTCATTCTGCTACTTCTGGATAAATTGCGCAAGATGAAATGGGAGCAGATGTGGAGGCTCACGGCTGAGAGAGAGCTAATGAGCATGCTCTCCACCTCATTGGCTGACCAGGTAAGTGTGTAGTTCCAAGATAATGACATAAAGATTGCTGTTGAGAGTAAGGGGTGGAGGGAGAGACAGAGAACAGTTACACAACCCAAACTTTCCCGGCCAATGATGGCTCTTTGCTGCAGGGATTCCCCTGAAAACATTTTGGAGGATGGGTGCATGGAGGCATAGGAACGGCGCACCACCTTTCCCAGGATAATCAGATCAAAACCGAATACATGAACAATGTCCTTTATTGGACCAGCTGATTTATAAAAAAAAATACTAGAAGTGAGTTTGCAAGCATTATATGCTTTGTCAGGCTGTAGGTGGTGTTCAGAATGAAAACCTTCAAAACAATGGCTTTACACGTCAGGCTTATTTGGCTGGTCGTTTAAATATTTATATATTTATATGCTTTATTATCTGCCACTCACCTGGTTCTTAAAACAGCTTACAAACAAAATAAAAGTGTATAAATCACAGTAAAATCATAGCAAGCCTACAACAAAAAAACCAGATAAATATTTTTTCCATGTTAAAAATGTAATAAAACAGAGCCAACTAGTCTGCATGGAAAGCTTTCTGAAAAAGCCATATACAAGGAGCAGCAAAGGGCTTAATGCACTTTGCCATGGAGAGCATTCCATGTAGTATGAGTGAACTATGGAAAAAGCCAATCCCCATGCCCACATATCTAAGAGAAAGGGGAGCTACATGTGGCAGAAGGCACTCCCATAGGTATGCAGCTTCTAGACCAAAGGATGGCAGTCTCTGGCCCGTGAGGTTGCCCAGTCTGTCCCCTCCCCTCCCTTAGTCCTACTCCCTCCACAAGCCCTGTCCCCTGAACTGGGGAGAGGAATCCCCATGTTATCTCTCATCTGAGATCACAAGGGGATTCCCCTGCACTTGGCCAGGGCCTGCAAGCCCCGGCTAATTCCCTTCCTGTACCGCTTGCACCCCAATTGGGACACAAGCCACACAGGAAGGAGATGCCTGACTCGTCTGAAGCTTCCAGGACTTGCCTCTCTCTGCACAGGGGTGGGGAGTTGGTGGGGTAGAGCACAGTGATATCAGAGGAGGGGGACAGGGCTTCACCCCCGTCATGTCATACTTCCCTGGACCAAAGCAGGTTGCCCACCCCTGTTCTAGACCATGTAGGGTTTGTGGTAGCCAGCTGTCTCTTGTGCTAGAACAAGTCTGTGCAGATTCTGAGCCATCAAGCCAAATGCAGCTTACCAGCCAAATTATACCAGCTAACCAGGGACTCAATAAACCCTCTTGTTTTTGTTGTCTGCTAGGATTACTGCGAGCCGAAAGTTTGCAGTTGATAACTTTTGTCTCATAGTGGGTGGTGAGGCACAAAAGTGGACCCTGAAATCTAGAGGCGCTTATCTGGTAGTGGTAGCTTCTTAACTCATTTTCCTTTAAAAAAAAAAAAAACATTTTGTTTTCTGCTGCTGCAAGAACAACAGTACAGCTACTTCCGGAAGCTGCAATTTCACCCTTCCTCCATCCCCTACTGAATGCTCTAGAACAGGGCTCTCCGACCTTGGGTCCCCAGATGTTGCTTGGCTACAGCTCCTAGCATACCCAGACAGCATGGCTAATGGCAAGGGATTCTGGGAGCTGTAGTCCAGCAACATCTGGGGACCCAAGGTTGGAGAGCCCTGCTCTGGAACAGCACTACGTCTTGGCCTTCCTGCCAGAACTCTTGTTGGAGCACTGCTACTTGTGGGGTGGCAGTGGGGGATGGAATGGAAACAGCTCTGTTGCTGCAGGAACAAGAATAAAAAGAAGAAGAAACAACAATGGGGAAAGAGAGTTAGGAAGCTGCAACCGAACGGTAAATTCCCCCTGAAACTTTCAGGAACTTGCACACCTCCCCCCCAAATCACAAAAATGTCCATCCCCCTCCCACCGGAAAATGATGTGGTGAATTGTTTATAATACACCCAGAGAACATTGGTTATTGGATGGATTAAAAATATAATAAATGATTAAAATAATAAATTTGGGGAAGCCATTTTCACTTGGCTGTAGCTAAGACAGCAAAATTGTGTTGTGGGGACAGGTGTGTGTGTAATATTGCTCGCCGGGAGCTGTAGTTCCCAGCACCAGCCATGGCAGTGTTTCACTTGGAACAGTGGTACCTGTGTTAGCCTGCTGCAGCTTTTAAAAAAAAAACCTTTAAAGATAATTATTCTAAAAACATAAAACAAGAATAGAGAATAAAAAATTAGGGTGTGCTACGTTTTGAGTGTTTTGAGATAATTTTTATTCACTTGATGATTTATCTATGTGACTTCAATGAACAAACTCTCAATTTTGTCACGACTGCACCCATTACTTTTTTCATTTTCCTTGTGTATGTTTTTCCCCCCTTTTCTTTTTCGGTGACACATGCAGTCTTCTTTCTTTGAAACAAAAGGCTCCAGGCTTCTAAGAATCCTGGAAATACTATTTCTTTCTCTACTGGTTTTGTCATTCTCAGTTCAGCAAACAGTCATTATGATTTCATCTGACTCCAGCTATTGCAGTCACCTCCCTCTCCTCCATCCCCTGCCATACAATCTGAGCACCTCACAGACATTAAGGATATTATCCTAGTAGCACAGCTGGGAGTTAGAGAAGACTCATTACCCCCATTTTGCAGAAGGGATGCAGGGATGTGGAGCGATTAATGTTCTGATTCAAAACCTATCAAAGTCCATTTTAAAACTCCTGCCAAGTTTGGCTGCAATTCCGAAGCCATTTCCTCCAGAATGCTATGTTGAGAGAGCCACTAGGACTACTCCAATATGTGTGTGGTTTCAGGAGTGCAGCCTTCCATTGGCTTTGGATATAAGTTGTTTTGAACAAAAGAGATTATGTTAAAGCTAGGACTTCCAAGACAAGATTGTCTGCATTCCATCCTTCCTTTTTGGTGAATGATATTAGGACCAAGCTACTATCTGGCACCTTATCATGCATCGAACATAAGGGCTGAAACTTGTGCTTTTTCTAAAGAATGGACCCTACAAAAACAAGTGCTTGGCATTTTTACTTATTTTCCTAGGGCTAGTAACAGCCACCAAAATTCCTTTCCTATCTATTGTCCACTGCAGCTTCATCAACAACAGCTATTTAAGAAAAATTAAATCTCCGATTGTATGATCATAAGGGCTAGTATCCTAAAGCTACCAGAAACACTCATTTCCAGAACAGAACAATTCAGTGGAGCTAATAGAAGGGAGCTCCACTGACTTGCACCATTCTGAAAACGAGCATTTCAGCTTCCTGTTGTGGCGGTGGGTTGAACTGGGGCAGCATACTCAGTGGAAGCGCAGCAGCTCTGGATACTGCCCAGGGTTTCTATGTGAATGTGCTCTGTTTATGAGTGAGCACATACAAAATGTGCTCAATTGCTGTGTTTGTAGGTCATATACTTTGCCAAGAGGACTGCTTCACACATGATCATTTTTTTTACATTGTGTGGCGTAGTGGTGAGAGTGTTGGACTGGGACTCAGGAGATCCGAGTTCTAGTCCCCGCTCCGCCACGAAACTCACTGGGTGACTTCGGGCCAGTCACTGACTCTCAGCCTAACCTACCTCACAGGGTTGTTGTGAGGATAAAATGGAGAGGAGGATTATGTAAGCCGCCTTGGGTTCCTTGCAGGGAAAAAAGCAGGGTATAAATATAATAAATAAATAAATACTTTTTTATAAGAAAAAGTGTATATGTTCATGCATGAAGAATATATAGGTGACTTTTTCACTGCACATGCATAGTGTTGGGAAGCTGTAGCTATTCACAGTTTCCTACTTCATGTGCACACAGTGGGATTCTTTACCTCATAGTGGTGAATTTATGCGTAATGATATACTTGTAAGGAAACAGTATCATGAAGTGGCCCTTAGTTTCAATATCAGAGTTATTTGGGGAATTCAATTTCACTGTAAGGTGAAAAACAACAGCCGAATTGCAGGCAAAACTAACTCCGCCATTTTTTATTGACTTACTGATAGCAATGGAAATATATAATTACACATTGTGTTTCTAGCTAGGTATCCAAGGATGTTTCATCTGATTAGATGCATAATCTCTCCCTCTTCCTTCATGTCTTTCTTACTTTCCCATAATCCATTGCCAAACACCATGTGACTTTTGTACCAGTGTTCTCTAGGCTTGCCCTCATGTGTAGTATTTGTACTTTCTTTGTCACTTCCTCTGTCATGAGTCCATGGTAAAGATGAGTCCATGGTAAAGATGAGTCCATGGTAAAGATGTGACTCCATCAAGTTCACATACTAGCAACCTCTTGGGTGGGAGGGGGTTGTAAGGTTAGGGTTAGGGTTGTAACTATATCTTGGTTATTGTTTCTAAGAATTTATTTTTTAAAAAAAAAGAGGAAAGATGTATCATGAGTAATGGAACTAAGTGGACAGACTCAGGATCTAAGGGGACAACAAGTCTAGTTTTCATAGATCATAGAGTTGGAAGGAGCCTACAAGGCTATCGAGTCCAACCCCCTGCTCAATGCAGAAAACTAGAGGAGGGGTCTCCCATCCAAGTAATAACCAGGCTTGACCCTGCTTAGCTTTCCACACTCAGACAAGCTGAGCCAGCGTAAGCCACAGGCCTCTATGGGAGGGCCACTCACTTACTGCAGCTTGCCAAGAACTGACTGGTTGAGCACACTCACAACTGAATCAATACTTTCCTCTAATCTAAAGCCTGCAAATGCTTGATGTTAATGAAACACTTCCTCCAAGTCAATCATCTTTTCACACTCTATCTGATCTGGAGGGATACTACCTGATAAGAAGGGGCAGATTAATCTCCCAAAAATTTCCATTTTTGTCTGTCCCCATATCATGCATTGGATTACTATACTGCTTAATATGAGGGGCTGCCTTGAAAATAGTCCAGAAGCTTCAACTGATTCAGAAAGAATTCAGCTGCTAGGATTCTGACCAGTTTACCTAGATGGAGTCATGTTACACTAATTCTAAATGAATTATATTGGCTCCCTATTAATTTCCAAGCCCAATTCAAGGTGCTGGTGATCACCTTTAAAAGCTTTGGGTCCAAATATCTGAAGGAGCATTTTCTCCCATACTCTTTTTGGTGCCAAATTAATGCATGCTTGTTTGCCTAGTCATTTTTAACAAGTTTTAATATCTTAAAGTTCTTGAAATAAATATCTTAAAGTTTTTGAATCAGGTCTGTGGCTTACGCTGGCTCAGCTTGTCTGAGCGTGGAAAGCTAAGCAGGGTCAGGCCTGGTTATTACTTGGATGGGAGACCCCTCCTCTAGTTTCCTGCATTGAGCAGGGGGTTGGACTCGATAGCCTTGTAGGCTCCTTCCAACTCTATGATCTATGAAATCTAAAGGACTAAAGACAATCCAGAAGATGTGATGGCTTTTCTACAAAGTGACAACTCTCTTTCTTCTGCCAGGATATCTTCAATGCAGTCATCAAACAGAACCCCTTTCTTGTGTACCAGCTTCCCTGTTTCTGGAATGTGCAGCTGTCAGACCACACCCGCTCTGAACAGTGCTACCGGGATGTGTCTGATCTAAAGGTAATGTTGCTGCTAACTAATAGTAACTAGCCCTATGTGTAGTTAGGGAGAAGGAAGCAAAAGTTTCTACAATATAAATTATGGGGATTCCCCTTTGAGCAGTATTAAGCAACAGTGTGTACTATGCATATTTTAATTTACAGTAAGAGGAACAGCAAGAGGGGAATTGGTATCTGCATTTACAGACTCATGAAAATATAGAGAATGCATCCTAGAGCCAAATATAATGAAGACAGATGCCACAGTGCCCAGACTGTCTTCTCTCTTTCTCACATGTTTATTGCATAGAGAACCAGGGTTGTCTCCTGCACAAACACCAGAAAACAAAATGCCCATTTTAATTATTGCAAATCACACTGTACCTTAATTTGCAGAGAAAAATGCAAGTAATGAAATTTGAACGCTGTAATGCGTTAACACTTTATATTTAACACATTTATGGCTTTTTACATTTTAACACATAATTCGATGCATGTTTTACTCTGAAGCAAAGCCCACTGTGTTCAATGGGGCTTACTCCCAGATAAGTGTGCATAGGATTACAGCCCTAGTCACTTAAGACTAGGATTCTTAAGTGACTAGGGCTTAAGTGGAGGATTCAACAGAGCTATCTTGATCCTATTATTACCTTCAGCCTATCCAGGTAGATGGGTCAAGCCTATTGCACTTCTTCCTTATGAGAGTGGTTACAGAGCAAGGGAGGGCAACTCCTGGAGGTCAGGGGGCCATTTCCCAGTGTGAGGAAATCTGCTACAGAGTGCTACAGTGATTAAATTTATCTTGTCTGCAAGGTAAATTTAACAATCTTAGCACTCCGTAGCAGCTATGGCGTGCTCAAAGGGCCAAATTTAGCTTGCAAACAAGATAAATTTGGCCATTGGGCTTTCAGTAGCTGCTATGGACACCATTCCCCCCTTTTTTAATTGGGGGGGGCAACAGGAGAAAATTAAAGAAAACATATTTAGCAGAAAAAGTCACAGTTGTTCTATGCTTTATCACCAACTAGATTTCAAACATGTGTGTAGGCATTTGTCCCAACCAGCAGTAGGATGGTACATGAAATAGGTCTTTCTACATGCAGGGGAAAAAATGTTCTGTAATGCAAACCATTATTTGTGTGACTTGTGGTAAAAATGGGCAAACCTGTGATCAGCCCTACACAGACAAGCACACACACATCTGTGCAGGTGCTTGCTTGTGTAAGTAAGTGCATCCTCTTCCATAAAGCTAAAAGAATTTCCCCATCCCTTTCTTCTGTTGGTAGTGTGTGTGGGGAGAGAGTCAAGTTCTTCCTTGCTTGGACTATGAGCTAATGGCATAGTTATGCATATATATCTCCATCCTAGTTTCAGTTTAGGGAATGGTAAGTCAAGGTAATGCACAACTCCAAAGTTTTTGCCAGAGTTTTGTCATGTGTCTGACAGAACTCACGTTATAGCCCATTTCTTAGCCAGATAGCTGCAGCCTAAAATTGTTAATGCTTAAGCCATGATTCCTTTTGACTATTTTAAACTGGATTGGTGATTGCATTCTTGAGTGATTCTTTGATCTTCCTCATCACATTTTTTTAAAAGCTTACCTGTTGAATAAAACAGGCACAATCAATGGTACAGATGTGTGGTCCTTAGGGGGAGAAATGTGGCTGACATATTTGACACTAGCTGGATTTTAAAATTAAAATAAAAACTTGGAAATTGGGCAGTTCCAATGACATTTAAAATAAATTGTATGATACAGTATATTTGGCTCATTCTGTATTTCATACTGAATAAGACTGGAGTGAAGAATAATGCAGCAGAAGCCTCCGAGGGGGTGAAAGAGAAAAAGATGAATTGTACACATTGGTCTTAGAGGATTAAGAAGGATGGTGTGAGAAGAAGGAAACACAGAAGGAGACTTTAAATTCCAAGCTAAGCTGGACCAGGCCTTAGTATTCCTCAAATCAAATGGAGCCAAATGATTCCTTTCAAACTGAAAAGGCACCAACTTAATTCCATCTAGTCCCAAAGTTGCTGGGATTTGGGGATTTGTCATCATTACACTGACTCAACATTATCTTTCAAACTTAGGGAGTCCCCATAAATGGCTACTGCTCAACTGTGTATGTACTTCTCTGCCGGTTTGTTCACTCCCATTGTCTCCAGTTGGAAGGGTGGACTTTCGTCAGGTGCGTGCAGTAGTTGGCAGTAGGAATACATTGCTTGGGATCACAGCCACACTGTAACCAGAAGGATTTATGAAGGTGAATGCACCACATATATATTAAACAAAGAATAATTGTGATGCTTTTGTGCCTTCCCCCGTAACTTAACTGCTGCTTGTTTTACTGCCTGGGCAGGTTTGTTTGTTTGTTTCCTCAGTAAAGCTTATCCTGAGCATCTGATTCAAAATGTTTTCTTTGAATGGGGTTTCCTTGCATGTAGGAAGCATTTAGTAGATTACAAAGAAGAGGAGATAAGAATAATTAAGGCTGCCTGTTAATTTTCAGTGAACAACCATCCAAGTAAAACTAGTAAATTAAAATACATCTCCCCATCTGGAGATTTGCTTTGTCTTTTTTCCGTGCCTTAGAAACAATTTCCTATATGCTCATCCCAAGAGCTAAGATGACTTAGGGCTGATTGATATCTTCTTCATGAACACATGTCATCAAATCCTCCCTTCTGCTTCTGTTGTCTTCCAGAAGAAGCAAGTAGGCTTCCTTTCCCAGCAACCAATACTAGTGCCAGCAGCTGAGAAAAGCTTTCCAGGCATACCCTCCCTGCTCACCTTGCCCAGAACTCTTGGCAAGGGTGGTTTCCCAGCCTCTACTTCCACTGTTTGCTTACTTTACCTCTGCACAATTCCTTTCCTCTAACAACAGCTGCCCATCTTTGATTTTCCCCATCCCCCAATACCTTCTCAGAGCATGACTAGACATTATTCTCGATGTGGAGCTGCCACCAAAAGTTCCAGCTCTTGGTCAAATTATCACCCATTTGTGCGCATTACCCTATCATGATAGCCCTGTTCTGGTATTCTTCCCCCCTACCACCACCACCATGCATTTACCTTCCTGTATGGTAGGGGTGAGGAAACTGCAGGAAGTCTGGGGGCCGTTTTCTATCACCCAGACCCTCACCCTCCACAGGCCACACTGGGAAGGGGAAATAATAATTATTTTTAAAAAAATCTCAGGTTTCCCACCAATTTGTCCATTTTAGTGCTCTGTAGAGAGTACCATTTTGTTTGTTTAATATATATATTTTTAAAACTGTGGGGGGTGGCAGGGGCTGCACTCAGCCCGCGGCTTCCGCTGGTGTATGGGGAAGAACCGGGACAAACTCCCTTGTGGAAGGCCATAAAGCTGGCAATGGGGACACATGTTGGGAAGGAAACATCTGCAGCAGGGAACCAGGTCTACTTATGAAGGCTCCCAATGGAATTTAGAATCCTAATCTTCCAGGGTTCTTAATCACGTGGGGAGCCTCCATGAGTAGAGAAGGCTCTCTGCTGCAGACCATCATCATCATGTGGAAGGCCATCGGGGACATGATGGAGAGGGTGAGGCCAATGGTAATCGCATAGGGGGAGAATGTTGATATCATCGCTTTATGTGCCACCATTCTCTCCCCCCACACACAGAGACACAACTGCCTCTGCCTCACAACATTTCTTTGCAGAGACAGGGAAATGTACATGATGATGTGAGTAAACATGCCTCAGCATTACCGGGGAGTGGGAGTAGGCTGAGAACTGGACATAGGGCTGCTGTTTTAGTAGTAGGCGATCACTTGTGACCGAATAAGATTGTCTTCCAAGTTTGGTTGAGTTGGAAGACGCCTGTGCGTGAAATTGTTTTATGTGGGGAGATCGGTGCACAACGAATCACCACACAAACTTGACAGAGAACGGCAAAGATGCATGATGATTGGAAAACCATTCTCTGCTGCAGCCTTCATCCGCCTTCACAGCCGTTGTAATTTAGATTTAAATTATCTTCTGCCTGTTCTGCCGTTGAGGACTTTATGTTTTGGATTGTTCTTTGTCTGGTTCCTCTTCCCGGACCTTACCGCTATGGGTGACCCTGCTGGGAGTACATAGCTCCCGACGGCATTGCTCAAGGGTTCATCGGAACATGCAAGCCCACTCACCACTTCAAGGTGACGATCCAGCAAGGGGGCTGCTGTCTTAGACATGCACTTATCTCATGGCTGCATAGCAGGGGCCATGGAGAGGCTTGGGCATGTTCTAGCACCTCCCTTCGAGTGTCTAGCACCTTGGGGCAAAGCTGAGATAAAAGACATGGCAGGAGGTGTTGAGATGCTCTGGAATTCATACTACATAGATTCCTATAGAGCACGTGTAGGCAACCTGGTGCCCTCCAGATGTTTTGGATTACAACTCCCATAATCCCTGGTAGTTGGCCATGCTGGCTGAGGCTGGTGGGATTTCTAGTGCAAACATCTGGAGGGCACATGGTTGCCTATCACCGCCATAGTGTATGTAGCCCTCTGCAGGCCTTCAGCCTGCACATGTGAAGGCTAAATGGGGTGGGGGTGTGCATGCAAGTTCCATTCCCAATGTTCCTGGATGCACGGGCATGCCTTTAAAGTCCTTTGCATTTACCACTAAGGTCTGCACTTACAAGTCTCCCCATAATCAGGTATCTTGCCTTATCAGAGTTCCCGATGGCGGGGACGTTTGTGAATGAGTTCAGTTGAATGTGCTTACAACCTCCCTGCAGACCTTCATGCTCGATGCATGAAGATTTACAGAGTATCCCGATGCTGCACAAGGATGTTGGGGGCCCTCACCTGCATATAGGGCTTATGTGTTAAGGATGTGCGTAGCAGGGCTTTGTGCATCAATGGATGCCATTTAATTCTGAACTCCACTGAAGTCAACAGGACTGACTTTGAATGTTTGGACAGAGAATGCATTCAGATTAGGTCCTTTACCTTTCAAGTAATAAATGTGTTTTTCTCTGTGTGGAGAATTTTCAGTTATAGCACTTTGACAAAGACCACACGGCAACTGAAATCCTATACAACAAGTTAATGAATTGTGATTTCCACAACAATGAATTGTGACCTCACTGAATGAGTCAGGCAAGAGAATTTGCTGGTTGTCAAGGATACAACATAGATATTTTGGACATTGAAAATCATGGGAGAAGACATAGTTTTCTTTTGCGTGGAAAAAAAAAAAGATAGTTCAATAGAAATTCATTTCAGCATTTGTTTTTTTGAAACAAAAAGAAATTGCCCCCCCCCCCCACATCATCTGGCTTTTACAATCACTTTGAACATAATCTGTGTTGAACCAACAGATGCTTGGATTGTGATCCTAATCAAATATCTCCTTATGAAAAATGAACTAGCTGGATATGAGTCACCCTGTCTTCCTCAGCCATGTTTTCCAAACTGGAACAACCATGTGAAACTTGTCTGCTAATATTTGCATTATTTCAGGGCCTTAACCCAAAAGAGTCATTTCAGATTCACCTCAAAGAGTTTTCACCTGCTGTACCTCTTGCTAGTCCAATCACAACTCAAGGCTGAGCTGACTCATTTCATTGGTGTCCTGGAAATCCTGCAGCCTAGTGAAAGAATCATGGCAGCTTTAAAAAAAGTAATTAAACAGCATGGACTTATGGTCATGAGCTTCTGTCTTGAACCAATCCTGGGCCCGCTATACCTCTGATACATATACGATAGGCTCTCTTCTGCTTACATTCTCATATGCAAATTCTCTTCCTCAGAAAGGGTGTATGACTGACTGTTCTCTTTACACTTGGCAAGTTACCCCTTGTGGGCATTTTTATGGCCATCCTATCTGGGGGACTACACTCTCCACCTCTACTGAGGCCTCAGAATAGAGGAGAAGGGGTTGGATGGACCGCCCTCATCTGCTTCTCCTCCCCACACTCTCACCCTAAGGGCCAAACTAGACGTTTGCCATGTTCACAGCATGCAGCGATGTATCTTGTTTTTCCTTACTGAATTATAGGCCTGGGGGGAGGTGTGTGTCAGGCAATACTTAATGGAAAGAAATGCAGCATGTGGGGAGTGGAGGCTTTTATCTTCACAGAGCAATAGGAACCAAAATCAACACACATGTGCACACTGCGATGGCTAGAATGATTAGGGAAAAGTTCCCATTGGCACAAATGGGAACATTTTCCCTAAGAGGTCTAGCCATGTGTGGGGTAGACTGATTTTGGTTTCAATCACACTGGGGAGTTTGCATGTGTGCTGCTCATGTCCCTCCCCTATTTAGGTCTTTTGGCTGAGGAGCGGCATATAAAAATATTTCAAATAAATAAATAAATTCTGAAAACAGAAGCATTTGAAATTAGGGATACAGAAAGGGTTTGTTAATGCTGATGCTTAAACAGTTTCAACTGCAGAGGCAATGGTGTGTTTAGCAGGGGTGGCATCATCAATCATGGTAGCCTCCCCCTGGTGCAAACTTGTGTGACCGTAGTATGTATGTCTGGATACCAGAATTTCATGGTGTGGGTCTTCCCCGCCTGATCTTCACACTCCCTCATAGTGGGGCGGTGATTAGGAGGGAAAGACTATGCAATCAGCCCCACCCATGGGGTTGTGGTATTATTCACACACATACCCTTTCCAAAGGGATTGTGTCATAGAGCATGGTTTCCAAGCAGTAGGAGATTAATACTACGAATGGGATCTTTGAGCAAGTATAAACAGCATCAGCCAGATCTGTCACCGAAGGTCCAGTCACACACCCACAACAGAGGGGGAGCTGCTTCCCTATCCTGCAATCCCATGTTATTCTGGAGATGGATATGGGGATTAGACAAATTCATGGAGGATAAGCCTATCAATGGTTATTAGTTATTATGACTATATATTACCTCCAGAATCAGGGCGGTGTGCCTCTGAATACCAGTTGCTGGGAAACATGCATGTGAGTGTGCTATTGTACTCCTGGCCTGCTTATGGGCTTCCCAAAGGAATCTGGTGGGCCATTTTGGGACCAGAATGCTGAACTACATAAGCCTTTGGTCTGATCCACCACAGCTCTTACCTTATGATATTTTCTTGAGAAAGGACCACTTAATTGGCTTCAGCCACATGGTGTACCATTTCAAGTTGTGGGTTCTGTTGATGTCCTGCACTGTAGCCTGGGCTGCAGGGTTCTGCTATGGATCAGATCTTGAGCATGGGTCAGGATAAGACCGGTTTCTCAGGGAAGAAAGGCAACAAGAAGTCAGCACCATGGAAAGCTCCAAGTCATGCTGGGACTGGAAGCCAGACAAGGTTGTCTGTATGCTGCTCCAACAAGGAACAGAGCAAGACTGGGGCTTAAATAAGACTGATTAGGCCTACCTCCAGGCTGACTGAAGGTTTGTCTCTTAAAGGGGCCTGGCCTGTTTTGGCAATCTCTGCCTGCAACAACGTGGTAGCAAAAGAGTTTCCTCATGGCCCAAGTCCTCAGAGTCTGAGGATGGTACCGCAACCTCCTTTGGGCCCAGGGGAGCGAACCCCTGGTGTCTTTCTGGAGAACTGGGTCCTGGGAAGGTGAAAACTTCATGATGCCTTCCCAGGGCCCAGTCCTCTCCCTGAACCATTAACCATGTCTTCAGAGGACAAAGGTTTAGGATCCTCTGAAGCCGAGGATTTGGGGTCCTGGTCCATGACACCTAGCTCTTTATATATTTTCTCAGAGCAACATAGGATTGCATGATTGGAGGTATCCAGGGAGGTTTGGCCAGGCTAGAACCCTTCTTCCTAACATCTAGTTCTTTATGTGGAGGAAATATTTGTGTGTGGAAGAGCACTCAAGTCATGTGAGCCCTCACTTGCGTTATGAAGTAGCACAGTCCACACAGGTTTGTCACCTTAGAGAGCACTAGACCTTAATAGATACAAGAGTTATATACAATTCATAACCCCGTTAAGGCAATATAGCAGGATTTTAAAAAAAAAAATAATTCTGGTTTATCAGCAGTGATGAGTATAAGAGTTATACTATTTATCAGACACTACTCACAACTGCAGTACATGATTTTTTGCAATATTTAACTTGAAAATTCATCATGAAATACCACATAAAACTCCTTCTATATGACAGGCAGGCACTGTCATATAGATTTTGGCATCAGCTGTAATGCAGGTGCATTATAATTAGCTATTGTTGTACTATAATACAATTTATAACTGGCAGAAAAAGCAATATATTTATGTCATTCTATGGGAAATTCCATATTTTATGCCATTCAGAAACTCACCTTAAAGTTTCAAAAGAGAAGTAGACAAACCCAAATAATAAATGTGTATCTCAGATAAAACCTAAGAAAAAAAATTAACAGTATTGTAAAAGGCCACCTTATTTTCTCAAATTAAGTAGTATGTGACCTTTAAGTAGTATTTACCCTTTAAGGCATTTAACATGAAAAATACAAATACAAATTAACCATGCTTTTGGTTTTCTTGAAAAGCAAGGCTAGCTGGGGGGATTTTAAAGTGGAAAAAAAATACACTTTACAATTTAAGACACACATGTGGTTGTAGAAAGAATAGGCAGGGCCGGCATGGTTGAGCACATGCCAAGGGCCCACGTCCCAGCAGGGGCCCGTTCACAAGAGCCCCCTGGAGTTGCTCCTCCTCTTCCTCATTACAACCTGGTTGTTCTTTTGCTCTGGCCCAGACAGCAATGGTGGTGAGAAGGAAGAGCAATTGATGCCCCTGCCGACTTGCTCACTGGCTCTCTGCCTGTCAAGCAAGAAAGTGGTAGCAATGATGAGAAAGAGGATGAGGAGCAATAACAGGTAGTAACAATGGCAGTGAGATGGTAACTCCCTGAGTGAGGGGCCCCATTAAGGGTGTCATGCTCAAGGTCCTCAAAAACCTGGAGCGAGCACTGAGGATACAGATGGACAGACCTGGTTATTACTTGGATGGGAGACCCCTCCTCTAGTTTCCTGCATTGAGCAGGGGGTTGGACTTGATGGCCTTGTAGGCCCCTTCCAACTCTATGATCTATGAATCTAGATCAGTCTATTTCCATCCCATGACATGGTGCTTCCAGATGGAGGGCTCCTAGCACTACCAATCAAAAAGCAGTATGCAACTATTGCATGTTTTACTTCTTCATTGACTTTTTTTTTTGTAAAAAGAAGAAAGAAAAGAAGACAGAAGAAATGTTGAGAAAATGTGAGGGCTTCAAATTGATGGAGTCACCTAGACCCCCTATACAGTTCTTGGAATGAGACAGGAGGAATGCATAATAAAAGCCTCATCTGGAAGCCCCCTCAGTTGCACATGTGTTCATTCATAAGTCCATTCCATCCTGTTTTCACATTAATTTGTAAGTATTTTTCACAACATACACATATTTCAACTTAAAATACACATTTTATTCACATTTTGGTATGCTTTTTGAGCCAACGACTATTGAAACATTTGGAGAAATGTGAAAACGGTGCACTGTGATCTACATATTAGTCCAGGATGTGTGAGCCATGTCGGCTCAGTTAAAAATGTGAACAATGAAATCCCCAAGTATCCCTAAGTAAGAATTGTTTGTACTATTTACTCATGTATTAAATGGTAGATCAGAAATATGCAAAAGCCTACCAAGATCTGGAAAGAAGATAGGTCTATTTCAGAAGCAGAGGACTGATGTCTTCCAGATGTTTTTGGACTGCAGTTCCCATCATCCCCAGCCATCATGGCCAGTGGGCAGGGATTGTGGGTGTTGCAGTCCAAAACAGCTGGAAGTCACCAGGTTGTCTACCTCTGCTCTAATCTATATTTGGGCATTTATGTACAAAAGGGGTTATCAGATTCTGGGATCAAGGTAGAAAGACCGAGTTAAAATTCTACTGTGAGTTCTTGAGTTTGAGATGCGTAGACATATTATTGACTTCAGCAGAATTAGGATTTAATTAGGTATATTGGTTTCCAATAGGCTGCTGTCCTGCAGCACATTGTGTTGTAAATAAATGCATTTGAGTTTTGGGAGAAGCTCTTCATTTGCTCTTGGGTTCAGCCCAAGAACCTATGCAGTGGGATATTTAATGAATGTACAGAAGTGGCTCTCCCATCTTTCCTGTAGCTAGTTCAAAAGTTACAAGGATAAACAGGACTTTATGCCAGGATCCAAAGAACAGCAGAACTAGTTCCACTTACTGAAAAGTTTGGATGTCTGTTTCTCAAATAGTCAAATTGTCTCATGGCAAACCACTTCTGAAAAGGCAGAGGGGTCTAATGTTGAAAAAAACACACTGGGTAAACACAGACCTTTGCGGTTGCCTGAAATCACTGTTTGGATCCCAGTCATTGAAGTGAACCTACATATTCTGCAAATCCACCTCATACAAGGGAATAGATTGTGTTTCCCAGCTATCTTTCTATGTCCAAATCACTTACTTTATCTTGTTCAAACTGTACACAGCAGGCCCTGAATGATTCTGCTGCAGTTCTGTTTTCCCGATTTTTGTCCTCATGTATCCTGTAACTAGTAGCTAAGTCACATATTGTGTTTGTAGAAGCTGTTATCCCTTGTATGTATTTTGACATACTGAATGGCATAACTTGGGGATTATTACTTTTTAATTACAAAAATATATATCATTGCTGCACTACTGCATTTTTGTTGGTTGGTTTTCTCCTGTCTTTTACTTCAGCCTATCCTTCATAGGGGAAAAAAATCTGGACACTAATCTTTTCCATTCAACTTTCCTTCAACTCACTCCAGGCTCCTTTAACATCTGTTCACATACAGATTCCTGACATACATTTCATCTCTGATCAAATCATGAACATCAAGTCCTTGATGTCCATTAGCCTTTGGACGTGCAACAAATTTTCGATTTACAGCTGCCTGAAGAGTCGAGGCTGATGAACAGCGTTGCCTAGACTGGCCATGGTTCATCCACAAATCTGAGATGCCATTCTTTCACTGCTTATCTCCGACACAGTTTGGACTTCATGTTTACAGAGACCATCCTTGGTCCTCAAGCATATGCACTACTCCATAGCTCTCCAGAAGTAGTGAAGCCAGGGCTTGCAGGGACACAGCACCAGCACATTTTGATTATCAGGGATGCTGCTGTCATCTGCCAACCTCCTCAGAATTTCCTGTTCCCTCTGAGTTTAGCTGCAATCCTCACAGTTGCTGGGGGGAAATGGAATTTCCCAGCAATCCATCATTCCCTGTTGTAATGCAGAGTATTTTGGTGGGACTTGGTCTTGAATGGGCAATTAAGACCCATTGGCTTTACAAAAGACCTGCTCCTGGTGGAGATGAAAACTGCTAGAACTGGTTTGTTGATATAGAGCAACACAGCTGCCTGAATTTTTGGACTCCCATGGCTATAGGGACTTTCATGATGAGTGCTTGCACCTCAAAATTTACCAGTATTCTCTAGGCTCCAAATCAAAGCCATCTGTTGTAGTTGCAAGTTCAGGAAGATGGCTCCTAGATCTGCTCTGCAGATGCAAAACGATGACAATGGGTGGATACAGTTTAATGGTAGGCTCATGCAAACTTTTATTTTGATAACATCATTCTTCCATACCTTAATGCTGGCTGGTTTTCATGCAAGCTTGACAAATCCAGGCCAAACACATCCAGAGTCCTGAACAAATAATAGCATAGCCATGTGCCCTACTTCAGGGAACTGTCCTCTATTTGAAGGGGTCCTCTATTTAAACAGCAGTGCAGTCCAAGTACAATTTAAAGATAAAGAACCATAAGGAGGAAGAGCAGGGGCCTTGGTGTTGTCTATCAACAGAACCTGGGCAGTAGGCTGAGCAGGTCACCTGGTCACAGACTTCCCCACTATGATGAGAAGTATTGTATTTCTATTTAAATTATAGTAATTTTACATTTGAATAAGCATATGCAAGTTTTATGCAAATCTGTGTCCTTTTTGTAATGCATTTCCTCTTTTTTGGCAATGTATAAGTGGCCCAGCCAACAAATTATCTGCCTGGATTCCTTTTGCAGAATTAAAGCCTAGTGGGTACTAGTAACAGGAAATTGCTCATTCAAAAGGCTGGTTTTAGGAAAGATACTTTGTTCATAATTAGCAAGCAGCAAGTGACACAATTCAGAATTCCAGACTGAGAATTTGTGTCAGGCAGACAGGATGCATGGAGGAAATTTCAATAGGAAATTATCCTGAAGTTTGGAAGAGAATAGCCTGAAATGATAGCAATTTCCTTACTTTCCCCCTTGTCCTTTCGTCTTTGTGCTGTTCAGTTAAAATAGTGTAATTTTTTTTAGCTGATCAATAATTCCCATCTTCTGCCATTTAGCCAAAATCACATCCCTCTGAAACTGTTTAGCTGAAGCATAAGTGTTCTTTCCTTTATGGCTTGCATTAACTTATTTTTCTGCTTCCACGGAGGAAGGCAACTTCATTTTGCTTTAGCACTCTGTTTTTTTAGCAAAGGGCTAAAAAAAGAAGGTGAGTCCAGGGATGAATCTCATTGAAGGATTTGAATTTAGTCCAGACTGGTAACAATTGTACTTTATTGAATGAAGATCTTATTGCACAACACAGAGGCCTGGTATTACAGAGCTAAAACTAGAAACCTCATATTAAAAACAACAAAAATCATCACTTTTTATAAGCGGTCATGGTTTTTGCCAACATCTTGTTCTGCGTGTTTAGGGTTACTTCATAGTTCTAAGGGCTGGTTCTAGGACCTTTTTCCATCTAAAAATGCATAGGATTGCACCCTTAGTTATTTATTTTTACATGTTCTATTTGTTTATGTAGCTCGTTTTATTCCTCAGCAGTTAGGTTTGTTCTCACTCCATAGTCAGCCCTCTGAAACTCCCGATTGGTTTGGTATCATGGCCTGAGGAAGATGTTTTCATATTAGCTAAAAGAACTGCCAGGAGGAAGTGTATAAAGCTATAATACAGCACTGCAGCCACTGCTTACTCAGCACTTGACAATCGGGAGTAGAAATTATTTGCTGGCTGAAGTACCACTGCCCCTACATGTAATTTCTTTAATGGATATACAAAGCCTTCCAAACTCCCAGTTTGGAAGAATTCCCAACAAAATCCTCTCTCTCTCTTCCTTCCCCCATGCACACATATCTGGACCTCTTGGAAATTCATAGAAGTTAATGCTTGAAACAAAGAATCCATTTATGCCTAAAATGTAATCTCCAGAAAATGAATTTGTTCCAATCTGTCACTTTTCGATCCTCACTGCTTTTTGCTTAGGGCTTTTAATTCTCACCCTATTATGATCTCCCTTTATATTGCCAACGTAGGATGAGCAGTGTCTTCTTGATTTGGATGGGGAGGAGGGGATGGAGAGCTGATACCTTTTAAATGGCCCAGCATCTGTTGAAGAAACTGTATGTAATCTGTTGAAGCTAACAAGGCACTTCATTCATGCATAATGTAGTACAAGCCTTCAGATTACACATAACTCTTTGCTCAGGATGCAGGGGTGTAGGACAGAGCCCATCTTACATCCCGGTTTGATAGGTAGGTTTTTCTGTGATTAATTTCCCCCGGCTTCTTTGAAGAAATGGGAGTCCCTAAATGACAGCTCCCCACTCAAGTCTTCCTTATGGTTCCAGCCCTGAGAAAAGAGGAGGGGAAATTATTGTAACAGCAACAACAACAGAAAGGTACTTAAAGATGACAGACAAATGAGGCTGTATTTTGATGACTGGAATTCCTGCTTTGTTTTCTGTATTAGGTGATCCACTGGAACTCCCCCAAAAAGCTGAGAGTAAAGAACAAGCACGTTGAGTTTTTCCGCAACCTCTACCTGACTTTCCTAGAGTATGATGGGAACTTGCTGAGGCGAGAGCTCTTTGGATGCCCCAGTGAGGCTGATGTCAACAGTGAAAATGTAAGTCGGAAGCATGTGGCTTACGGGGAGTGACCTGCTCATCGGCGGGGGGGGGGGGGCTAGAGGGGCTTTCTTGAAGATAAAAGATTGCAGGTTTGCCAAATATTCTATTATCTTACCCTCCCTTTCAGCTTTTAGATTATAATTCTTCCAACCTCTGGCAAAGTGGTTTAGGAGGGTCAGACAGAGATTTCGGACATTGTTATATAAACTTAACAAGAAAAGTTTTAGAGCCTCATATATAAGTGCATATACAGCTGTGAAGTGGGAGGTACCCTAACTCCTAGCAGTGTTGGCAGGGACAAAAGGTTGCTCAGATTGAACACCAACCCAGCAAGGTAGGTTGCCACCACCCCATACATCCAACTCCGCCTGAACCAGGGGACTCTCAGACCATAAGGACACTCTTCTTAAGGCTTAGGGAATAGGAGTTCAGCTTCACCACATCCTATTCACAAGCCTCAAGCCTGAAACCTTAAACTGTAGCAAGTAACCAAGCAGAAGTCTCTGGATTTAGTACTGAGGCTTACTTGGAAGAAAGCAACACATTTAGTTATGATAGGTAAGTTTATTTACAGAAAGGGAAAAGGAGAAGGGAACAACATACAAATAACCAGACCAAGGTTTGGAAACAATACTTACAGGGCAAAACAACAAAACTGACTAAACCTGTCTATATGTACCAGTGGCATGGGTCTCCAATAAAACAGGACCTCAGAAAGTGAGCTATCCAAAGCAAACCTTGGACAGGGCAAAACAAAAGCAAGCAAAGACACAGGAATCTTTCCCCACCCCCATCCCTGGTTTTATACCCAAAAAAGCCTTTAGCAAATCTGAGGTGATCCCTATTTACCAATCACAAGCTAGCTGGAAACAATCTGCCCAGGTTTTCTGCAGAGCAGAAAGTTCTCATAAACACTCAGCTGCTCATTCAGCCCAATTAGTGAGGGTTCTGCACTTCTGCTAGAGACAGCAAGAGATAACACACCCAAGTGGCCTGACGAATGTGTGCAGGCTCAGCCTTACAGAATGGAACTGGACATGCTGCTAGAACACAGAAGAAAAATGGATTTCTTGACACTAGCCTTCCCCAACCTGGTGCCTTCCAGATGTTTGGGGCTTCAATTGCCTTCCGTCTCAGCCAGCATGGCCAATGATCAGGAATGCTGGGAGTTGTAGTCTAAAACATCTGGAGGGCACCAGGTTGGGGAAAGATGGTTTATATGGAACTACCTTATACTGAATCAGAGTACTGATCCATCTAGCCCAGTATTAGTCTTCTTGGACAGGCAGAATCTCTCCATGGTATGAGGCAGACAGATGCATTTCCCACTCCATCCCTGATACCGAGACCCTTTTAGTTGGGGATGCTGAGAACCGAACCCGAATCCTTCTGCAAACAAAGCACGTGTCCTATCATTGAGCTAAGAACCATTCCTCTAGGGTAGAGATGTAGTAGAAAATAGACTGGAGTCATAAAGTATTTCCCAGCCAGAATTGTTTATGATGATGAAATGATAAAGATGCTCCACTCCAGGCCTGTGGCTCACGCTGGCTCAGCTTGTCTGAGCGTGGAAAGCTAAGCAGGGTCAGGCCTGGTTGTTACTTGGATGGGAGACCCCTTCTCTAGTTTTCTGCATTGAGCAGGGGGTTGGACTCGATGGCCTTGTAGGCCCCTTCCAACTCTATGATCCTGTGATCCTGTGAAGATACAGAAGTAGCTGCACTTATATTTTTGCTTAGCTTCATATACTAGTATTTCTGCATATATATGGCAAGCCATATAACAGGAAGCATTTGAAGGTGCAATTATTGTGTGAGATTGTGTGAAATTACAGGTAGTTTCCCTCAGTAATAGCTATATAAGCTGAGTTCTTCCTACTTCTATGTACCTATGAAATGTAATAGCAGTGTTCTGGACAAGTAGAACAAAACTTGCAATTCAAGTCCCTCAAACAAAGTGGTCCTGTTCATTTAAATGCAGGGATATTTTTATATAGGTGTGTTATTTTGTGTACCCAGTATCCAATTGTTCAAAATGTTAGAGGGAGGATTTACTACATGATACGTATATGTAGATTGGACTCTGGAAAGCAGCTACAAGAGAATTCAATAACTGTTAGCAAGTAACAAGGAAGGAAGATACTTTAGAATGCCCCGAAGAGAATAGGAGTGTGAACCTCCCAGAATTCTGCATTACCTACGTAGCACATATGAATGTTAATGATAGTTTATAACTGTTGCTTGTTATGCTCAAAACAGCCCTGTGAGGAAGGTTAGGCTGTGCACAAAAGAACTTGTCCTGAACAACTGCTGCAAGCTTCCCAGATGTGTCTGGCTGGCCACCTTTGGAAACTGAATGCTAGACTAGATGGACCTTTGGTCTGATTCAGCATGGTTGCTCTTACATTCTAAATAACATAAGACTGTAGTCCAAAATACCATCCCCATGTCAAGGCCTCCCCATCCTCTTCCATAACATGTCATATTGGTTATGATACGCTTTGCTGCCAGCAGCAGCCCATGATATGGAGTAGTGGAAGGGAAGTACACAAATACCATGATGTGACAACACTGGATAAGTAATGTTGTGGAGGGGGAAGGAAGAAAACTCAGTGTGGTAGAGCTGTTTGACAGCAGCCAACCTGCTTAGTCATGGGGCAGTATCCAATACTACCGCTGTGCCTCCACTTGTTCCATTGTGCCCATGGGACCAACCACTAATGCAACAGAACTATCGCTCTTTAAAGCAACCCAAAAAACAAGTGGTAATGCTTGTTTCCAGAATGGTCCAGGTCAGCAGAGCTCCCTTCTGCCCATTCCAGAAACTAGCATTTCCACTCATTTCTGATTGCTTCAGGAACTGGTAGCTTCTCATTGCACTAGTGTTAGGGCCCACTAGTGCAGGGACATCATTGGAAACTGCCCAGAGTGTGTAGTTCCTTCCTGAGACATAGCGTGAATACAGACAAGATTACCAAGTGGTAAATGGGGCGGGGGGGGGGGGGATGTTCTTAATGCATGCTAAAGTGCAGCAAAACAGATGACCATGGCTGGCTTTGTATATTCTGTGGTTGCTGTTGCTCCACCCCTAGTTACTGTCTTGTTGCTATGGAGTGAAGGCCTATTCCTCCATGTATTCCTGCAGTATTTTATCACTATATCTTGGTTCTTCATCCTGGGAAATAGATGGTTAATCTATTCTCTCATTCTAAAGGTTTTTTCATACTGATAATGGTGTTCTTACACATTACTAATGTAGTCTGTCAACTTATCAAGTGGAAAATGTGGGGAAGCCTTACCATTTGATAAGCCCCACAAACAATATCACATATTAGAATGCATTGGTCATCTATATTGGGCCATAGTTACTTGTCCAAGATCACCAGATGGCTGAAATACAATGGCAAGCTTCTGTTTTTGTATGCTTTTTGTTCCCAGTGCCAAATTCCATTAAATTGGAGGTGCTGATCATCCTGAGCAAATTCTCTACAGCAAAGTATTTTTCCTGTTGCTTTGTAGTCACATATATTCTCCATTTGAAACATAGAGGTGAGCAGGTCCATAACCTCAAGGAGAGAAATAAGAACACCAAGGCACTATTCTTCTGCCTAGTAAACCCAGATTACCTCTAACTCTGGAACAGAAAAGTTCCTAAGAGAAAAGGGCGCAAAGGAAGATTCCCAAATGTGGGAGGCATTCAGTGGAACTTCCCATTAACATCATCAGGACTGATTGTGTGTTCTTGTGACTTCAGATACCCAACACACCATTCTCTTGTACTAGTCTTGCTTTGATCCTCAAATATCTCAGATACTCTTGCTTAGAGGCCCTGGGCATTTGGATGCCCTAAATGGGGCCCCAGCTCCTCACCACGTTCCATGCATACGTTTTCCTCTAATCTATTCCACTCATGTCATTATTTGCTGCTACGTCCAGATAAACAATTGCTGCAGAGTCACATTCTTCATCCCTGCCCTAGACACAGCCATTTTGCTAGGTGTGTGTAAAGACAAAGGGAAGGAAGGTAGCATCATTTAGCAAACACAATCTACAATCTTTCCCATTTCCAAGTAGCAAATGGTTGAGTTGGGGTGTGTGAGGGGCAGGCGGGTAAAGCAATCAACCCAGTAGTGATGACAGCAACTGATATGGAGACTGCTAGGAAGGATAGTGCCAATTCCCCAAAACTAACTGTTTGGCACTGCTCGTAGTTCTGGTACCAGGAGGGGGAAATTACATTTGCCCAGTGGGCAGGCCAGCAATGCACAAAGGAAGACAGCAGAACAGGATTTAAACAGCTCTGTCTCTGATAATTTGAGGGCTGGTTGAATGGTAGCTTTCATTGTTTACAAGATGAATGGCTTGTGCCTGTCACTTTCAATCTGGCTGTGTCAGAATTCACCCTCAAGGGGTTGTTTCAATATGTATGCTATTACAACTTAGCAACTTCATGTTATTAGAGGTATTGCATTTAGAATTTAATTTGTAATTAAGAGAACTTGTTTGGAATCCAAATATCTGTTAAATACCTAATGGAGTTCAATAGGTTTTATACTGCCCTCAGTTATGCTTTGGCCTCATTACAACATACTAGTACTAAAAAGGAGCATTACAATGAGCATAAATTAGATTTATACTGTTTGCCTTATGCTCCTTGTTTTCTTGCCTGTATACAGAGTAACACATTTCTCCCATATTTTATGCATTTTCCTGCATGCTGGTGGGTTCTTGTACAATTTTTTTTCCTGTCTTTGATGTTAGTATTTTTTTACCAATGTTATGAGTTTTTACACTGTGGGTTGTGGTGAGTCGGTAATGTTGAAGGGGTAATTCATATATGTTAAAGTGGTTGCATAGCAGTCCCATAGATGGGGACATAATTTCCATATTGTGGTTTTACACCATTTTTGTTGTATTTATTTACATATTTATGAAAGCATTTTTTGCCCTATCATCAAAAAGAGCAGAACCGTCACAACCCATTAAAAGTAAAAGGGAATAGGAATGGAAATGTTTTCACAGCTGCCTAAACAACATCAGGGATGGAGTCAGTCTCATCTTCTTCAGGTGGGAAGAAATTCTATAACTAGGGTGTTGCCACTGAAAAGGCCCCGTCCCACATTCGCTCCAACTGAACCTCCTTTGGTGGTGGGAAATATAACATAAGCCTTGGAAATGGGGACATGCTGTAAGTTGAAGTAAAGAAACAAATTGGGGAAAACCAGGATTGGGTAAGTTTGCATTGGATCATAGCAGAAGTTATGAAGTTAAGAAGATACATTGCCTACACTCAATTTCTTTCCAAAACTGAATCAGGAGTAGGAATAAAGGTAATTTGAATGAGACTCACAGCAAATATTAAAAAGTAAAATGGTGGTCAAGGATCTCAGCTCCAAAGCTGGTATGCCACTGGTATTAGTAAGTCCTGTCAGGGACATTCATTTGACCAACCACAAACCACAACTACTTGTTGTTCAAGCTAGAGCAATTTCATAATTGAACGAACTTGCATGTTATCATTTGTAAGGGAATATGCCAACTTCTTGGGGGTTTTTCCTCTGACAGTCATTGCCATCTGTGTGCACTTGTCATAACTGACTTCTTCCAGTAAGCTGTATTCCAGCACATCAGCCCGCAAACACCTCTATCTCTCCCTACATACAATGATCAGGTAATGGTAACTTCACAGGTTGATACCATTTCAGGAATTCAGTAACGAAATGTGGTTTCCTGGCAAAAAAACAAGTTTTATATTTTTTAAACATAGGGAAGAACTTTAGTTACACACCAGAAACAGCATGTTGTTATCTTTTAAGGATGCTTTAGAACAATCACTCCCAAATTTCACACACACACACACACACACACACACTACCTGAAATGCGGGAGAACAAAGTTTCATAGATTTCATAGATCATAGAGTTGGAAGGAGCCTACAAGGCTATCGAGTCCAACCCCCTGCTCAATGCAGGAAACTAGAGGAGAGGTCTCCCATCCAAGTAATATCCAGTCCTGACCCTGCTTAGCTTTCCATGCTCAGACAAGCTGAGCCAGCATAAGCTGAAGTAAGTGGGAATGACCCTGCAAAATAGTGGCCTTTAGATCAAGCGTTGCTGCCTGTTCATACTTTTCTTCCCCTCCTTCTCTTATTTTAATGCAGAAAGCAAGTTTTCAGTGAAAGCCATGAAGGCTAAGCACACTATCATACCTTATTTATGAGCTTTCTATTGGGCGTTTAATGTTTATGTCCAGCATTCCATTACCAGAGGAACTACTTGTAAAGCAGACTTGTGTTATGTAGTATGTTTAGTATACCAAGTTGTAACTTCACAGCAAAGGCTGTAAGGCAGGATATAATTTATGTGGTAAGGCCTCGTTTTCATCCCAATGACCTGGTTCATACAATCACGGCAGCCCACCATGGCTTATTAGCCATGGTGGGTTGCAGTGCCCATGGACACCAGGTTGCTAATCCAAGACCCCGCCACTGCAACTTCTAATGTCATCCAAACCTGTTGAGGGTGGCTTGGTGAGATGGTTAATAAACCACCCCACAACCCAACAACAGGCCATGGGTTCTGGGTGGTTTATTAACCACCCCAAGAAACCACCCTCACCAGGTTCGGACAACACAAGAAGCCACACCCAGTGAGGGTAATTATACAAATCAGCTGGCACGCAACCAGCATGCACAGGGTAGTTAACTAGCCACCGTGATCTTGCAAACCGGGCCAGTGTTTTCTACAGTGACTACCACACTGTTGGTATGCCAATGGTATTAGTAACTCCTATCAGGGATGATATTCATTTGACCAAGCACACACCACAACTGCCATAAGCAATGGTAAAAATCAATGCTGTGGTGCAGGCTAGAGCAATTTCATACATAGATCATAGATTTCATAGATTATAGAGTTGGAAGGGGCCTACAAGGCCATCAAGTCCAACCCCCTGCTCAATGCAGGAAACTAGAGGAGGGGGTCTCCCATCCAAGTAATAACCAGGCCTGACCCTGCTTAGCTTTCCACGCTCAGACAAACTGAGCCAGCGTGAGCCACAGGCCATGACTGAATGAACTTGCATATTACCATCAGTAAGTGAATAGCCATGCAGGTAATTGCTTACACAACAGAGAATGCTTAATTAACTCTAGTAAGAGCACTTGGTTGCCAAGACAACAAGGGAGCTGATTTTCACATGGAGGAGTTTTGAAGATTTATTCAGTTCTGTACAGGGATAGTGCAAATAATAAGGATGGTGGCTTCTTAAAAAAAATGATGCCATAATTTAGATATTTGAGGGTTTTTCCAGTCCTCATTAAAGGTATAATTATGGGAAATGACAATGACGTTTTACTGAAGTCCCTGTTCTCTTCACCCTTTCCTGATCAGCCATGCTAGAGGCTTCCAGTAATCAAAACAAGGGTCTTTGGCAAGGGACCACAAATGCAGTTGCCATGGTCCTGGCGACTCCTTCCTGACAAGCTTTGCTTCTCTCATCACAGACTTTGGAAGGAGACCCTCCCAAAAACAACATGAAGTAGCCTGGAATTTGGGCATGGAACAGGATCTGCTCGCTGGTTTTTCTCTCAGCTTTAGAGGCATTCTGAGTGCCTCCAAAGCACAACACACAGTCAGAGACAAGACCCTGCCCCACTCCCAAGCCCGGAAAATATGGGAGATGCAGGGTTGATCCCCTGACTTCATGCTGTGCTTTGGGGGCACTCAGAGCAGAGACTGAACTAAACATGCAGCAGCCACAAGGCAAGGGCAGGGAAAAACAGGAAAATTAAAAGCTGGTGAAACCACTCTGATTATAAATTTAGACCAGCTAACTGCCATGCCTGGAAGCACATGATCAACAAGACAAAAATACCACTGCAATTAGTCTCTGCACACCAGTGGGATAACATATATATAGACCCTGTTTTTGGAATACAGAACATTAACATCTTCATATAAATGGCTCCCCTGAATTTCTTTGGAATAGCGTTCCCTAAGTAGATATTTGCTTTTTAAAGCTAATTTTTAATATGTATTTCTAATTTTTTTCAGTTTGATCCAAGGTTACACTTGCTTTCATCAAACTTAAGAATTTAGAAGTCATAGAACTGCAGAAGTGAAATTAAGTGAATTAATATGAACTGGCCAGACTACCAACATCTCTCTGTGTATATGGGCAAAGAGGTTCTTTTCCTCCAACTACAGAGCTATGCCTTAGGAAGTTGGTGGGAAGAGCCACGACAGTTATGTGCTTTGGCTAGCTGAAGAAGAAATTTCAAATGAAGGTTGTAGAGGCAAATCACAGCATGCTGTCATGTAGGAACATTCTGCTGAGGGACGGCATTTTGGAACTGCGTGGAACACTGTGGCTAAGTCGAGTGGGGAATAGAAATACTGAATACTAGAGGGCAGGGTTCGTGTACATGTAATAGTTGTATAGAGGAGAAGAATTTTGGAAGACACAGCTTGTCCTGCTACAGTGTTTCTGGTGTGAGAAATGCCATGCCTGCCTACACTCCCATTTCTATATAACTATTAAAGGTTTGGGAACCCTGTCCTCCTCTTCCTCCTTTATATCTAACTACCCTAGCCTCACACTGTAAAACAATGGTCTCCCACTGGAATTAATAATAATCCTACTTTCAAAAAAGTAGTCTATAGCAGCAAGAAGAGCTCTGACACATAAGAGACCTTAACAGGTTTAAGAGAAGAATGATATTTGTTATTGTTATGAGATGTTGGGGAAGAGTCTATGCTTTTCTTTGCCTAATTGAAGTTTCCATTTACTACAAAAGAAAACAGAAGTCACTAAATACTTGAAAGATGAGACTTTTCATCTAGGACAGCCTTTATCTCACAGTTAGGTCCATGTGGACAGACACCTCAGGCTACGTACGCTTTTGTATGTTACAACAGCTGCTGTTTCCAGCTTCAGTAGTCATTACATGCTGGAATATTCTAAGATAAAAGGCTGCCCATCGTAGGCTGGCCCTTAGAGCAGAATTCATCTGGGGAGCAAATGCTACACTTGGTTGGAAGACGTCTGTGGCTCAAATCAAAAGGGCCAATTATTTATTTGTCCTTAACATTGAAATCCCATCTTAGTTACTAAAGAGCCATCAAGGCGGTGCACAATTTAAGCCAATAAAACCTTTTTTAAAAAAATTAAAAGAACATTAACACCAGTAAAACCATTAAAACAACTATATTATTTAAGGGCACAATCCTGTGGGGATGTCCGTAACCCTCCAAACTCAGAAGATTATGGGCATCCTATGGAGGGCGGGAGGAGTGCGGAGGCGAAGGTCACCACCATGCCCTCTCACTCTGCAAAGCACTTAGCTGCCAATTCCGTCCGTCCGAGTGTGGTGCATTTGGAGGGGAGGGAAGGAGGCTAAGGTGCCGCCAGGATACATCCTATCTTGTCATTGCAAGTTTCCTCCCCTCCCACCGGAACGCCAGGAACACCCCCAAAAACCTTCTGCAAGGTCGCTCTTATGACCTCAGCGAAGCAGCCGGTGCGGTTCTTTGTGCATTGGCTGTGAGGGTGGGGAGGACAATCTGAGCACAGATCCCCAGCTACAAGGTCAGAGCAATTTTCCAACCTCGTAGCTGGGAATCTGAAAAACCCTATGACCATCTAGACGCTGTCTAGCAGCCATAGGATTGTGCTGCCCAAGGCTAAATTAAAAAGATGTGTCTTCACACCCTTTCTAAAAGCCAAAATACTGGGGACCAATTGTAGTTTTTGAGGAGCATATTCCACAGATTGGGAGTGACACAGGAGAAATCCCTTTCATGCATGCCTGACAAACAGACCTCTGCAGGCAATGGTGACCACTGACCTCAAGAGGTCCTCGCCTGCAGATCTTAATAACCAGACAGGTTCCTGTGAGACAAGCAGTCCCTCAGATAACCAGGTCCTAAGCCATTTAGGGCTTTAAAAGTTAAAACCAACACCTTGAATTGAGCCCGGAAGGCCATTGGTAACCTGTGCAACTTTTTCAAGGTAGGTGTCATATAGTCCCGATACCATGCACCAGTTAGCAGCCTCGCTGCCACATTTTGCACCAATTGAAGCTTCCAGACACTCTTCAGAGGTGGCCCCGTGTAGAGTGCATTGCAATAGATTAAGCATGATGTAACCAAGGCATGGATAACTGTTGCCAAGTCAGACTGACTCTAATACTTTAGGTGTATCCTTGGACTTGGGCATTCATAGTGGAATTTGATTCCACCACCTCCCCACTTTGAGCAGAAGACTGGCCCTACTGTATCACAAGCATTTGAAAGACCCCCTCAGTTTCAAAAATAGTTTGCCATTTGGTACAAAGAGCTGCTGATCAGAGAGGGAAAGCCGAAAGGCTCCTCGGATGTGTAGAACTGGTCTGGCTGTGCAGTTCTTTGGATCCCAGCCAATAATTATGAATAATTGGTCCAGCAAACCAGTCCTCATGTAAATATATTGTATGGGCTTTTATCACTCATTAATGGTGCTTTATATGGAGCAAGAAATGCAAATATATTACCTTTTGACACTTTGTGATTCCTTGCTTATATCCAGATACTTTAGAAGCTGACTACCATATTTGAAATTAGCAATTCTCAGATCAGAATATCACAGAATGAGTCTGACATTTGGCTTGCCACAAACTGTTAATGCAAATTAAATGTGAAGCATGCTAATTAAAATGACAATATTTACAATTTAGCTGCAGCCTTGCAGATCTTAGTTTGCTATCCAGCAAACTATACTGGCCTCAAAGCACACCAACATGCTACTGTTTGACAAAACAGTTTTGAGAAGGGGAGGAAGCATTTTTTAATTTACCAGCAGTTTGGGGTTCCTTTAAGATGAAACAGTCAAAAACCTCACAGTACATACGCAAACCCCTGTTTGTGCCTAAACAGGCTCTCTGGAACACAACAGTGTTTTCAGTGTGATCCTCTGTGCTAAACAGATTTGCCTACACAAGACCTATGATGTTTTGGATTATCAAAGCTGTTAGATACAGTGCTAACATGTGTCCTTTGTAGTGTGTCCAACCTTACATTCTGCAATACAGGGGTTGAATTTGAGCCATGTTGTGTGACAACTGATTCTTTTGGCCCAGTCAACATACTCACATATAGAGTTGAAAAGTAATAATAATTATTAGACAAGTGGATTAATATGTATATAAACAAAGATCAGGGGAATACCACCCTGAGCCAGTGTGTCATTAGAGTGTTGCACTGGGACTCAGGGACTAGAACTCAGATCTCCCACTTTCCCATGAAGCTCACTGGGTGACTTTGGGCCAGTCACTGACTTTCAGCTTAACCTACCTCACAGGGTTGTTGTGCAGATAAAATGGAGAGGAGGAGGACCATGTAAGCCGCCTTGTATTCCTTGCAAGAGGAAAAAAGGCAGGATATAAATGTAATAATAAATAAACAATCATTCAGTTACAAGCACAAAACAACAAAAAGGAAAGGATATTGTGTAGCCATGAGTATCATCAAAGAGACCCAATTCTTATAAGAAAAGCCAGGGGAGGAAGCATAGAATCGGACAAGGGAGAAACTTACATAAATAGAGTGTTTGAGGGCTGCTGGGAGGACACATAGGAACTAGGGAAGAAGTGCTGAGAGTGGAGGGGCTATTGATCTGAGCAAGAAGTTTGGCAATGTGTCTCTTTCCTGGAGACAGAAAAATGGACTCAGATTACACTATTGGGGAAGGGGTGGGAGAGGAAAAGGTAGCAAGCTTTTGGTGATAATTGGAATACAGTCCAGCTTCTGACCAGGCAGCACCAGCCCTCTAGAGATTGGGTGCTGCCAAGGAGAGGGTATTAAATTCCAAGGGCCCAATTCTTCTATATGGTTGAAATTTCAAGAAATTCCAGCCATACAGAAGAAACAGCCTCAGGGTCCCTTTGCTTTGCCTCAATCCTTACCACTAAACTACCTGGGAGGATTAATTTCAAAGAGGCTAAAGTCTCACCCATTCCTTGGCAAAAAATAGATTTGGTACAATGTGTTCTCTCTCTCTCTCTCTCTCTCTCTCTCTCTCTCTCTCATCACACACACACACACACACACAGACGAGAGAGAGAGAGAGAGAGAGAGAGAGAGAATAGTAGTGATGGAGCCTAAGATTTGTGAGGAAATCTCTGATGGATGGGCTTTAGTTGGTTGCAGCACTGAAGAAACTGGTTTAGGAACCTGGCAATACCTAGCAAAATGTGCTAGTCCTTAACTTGGCCACAGGCAAAAGTAAACCATTGAGCCTTAAAATCTAGTACAGTCATGCCTTGGATTGAGAGCATAATTCGTTCCAGAACGTGCTTGTAATCCAAAACACTCTTATATCAAAACGAAATCCCCCCAAAAAAATTGTACAGAGATTTTTAATTTAAGCCGTACTACAGTACTTGTATTGCAAGACGACGCATGTATATCAAGTAAAAAAATTAAATAAATATTTAACAATTTGCTTGTCTTGCAAAATGCTCTCAAACCAAGTTACTTGCAATCCAAGGTATTACTGTAGCTCATAACAGTCATGCTACTTTTTCCCACTGCAAAACATGGCTTCCTCATAGTTTCAAGGGTGTCAACTCACGAGGGGTTGACTCACGAGTGTCAACTCAGTCCCACTATCTGCAGGGGTGGGCAACTTGTGGCCTGTCCGGATGGTTTGGCCTCTATAACTCCCTTGATCCCTCACCTTTTGCTATGCTGGATAGGGCTGATGGGAGTTGTAGGCGAAAACATCTGGAGGGCCATAAACTGCCAAATCCTGCTTATTGTGACAGCACATATAATATAGAGCGGAAGCCCCACTGAGTTCCCAATGTGGTTGGACAGCACCACTGAAATGGAAGTTGCCCATGGAAATTGCCTATATGGCAGCAATGGGTGCTTCATGGGAAGAAAAGCTCGATGTGGGTGGATTAAGTAACCATGTAACACAAATGCAGAAGTTGGGCATCCCTAGCCTACAGCATAACATTTCAACTGTGAGAGGGCAGGGGGATCTCTCTCTCTCTCTCTCACACACACACACACACGTGTGTGTGTGTGTGTGTGTGTGTGTGTGTATCTTACACTTGCTCCCTTCTGGCATGTTTAACATTTTGCATTAAAATATTAGGGCATAAATATTGGCCTTTCTTTACCCATTCCTCTACAGTAATCAGTGAAATAATTTAGTCCATAACGCTATTCCATAACTCATAATTAAGTTGTTAAATCCTTTTAGTTTAGAAGCCTGAGGTAATCTGATAATCATTCAGTGGCTACCTAGATAATGGCTGCTTTGCAATTACAAACTTATAGCTTGGCTATTTGTGAAATTAAAAAAAAGAAGATACTATGATATCTTGGAGGAGTGGTGCAGTACAGCTCTTTTAACTATTCCTACTTAGGCTGATGAATAGGACTGATAAGGGGGATGTTAATGTCTTTTCAGGGAAGGAAAGGGAAAGGAAATTAAGATGTTTCCGCTAGTCTTCTGGCTTTATTTAAAACGCCAACATTTTTTGTGCTGTGGGGAAAATGAAATGAACGAGGTTGTGATGAACAGTGGTTTTCAGTGGCGAATACAAGGCGATGGAGAACTTGTGCTTGCAGTGGTGAGTGGAGCAGGAAGAAACACACAGAGATTGGTTGGGTTACACCAACCACAGCTTTATCAGCTATAGCTTTCATAACAGTCGCACATGCCACGGGCGGGGATCTAGGCCTTCTGACAACCTGTACACTGACAAAGATAACCACCCAGCCCACCTCTTGGGGAGAGCCATTAAAGGGGAAGAAAGTCTTAAGACAGCCAAGATGCATGGCATTCCCTCAGCCATCAACCTGCCTGTGTGACTGTCCTTGTCAGACCCTGATTTGGAGAGGCCCATGAGCCCCATACACCAAGGCTGCTGAAGTGACCACACACACACACACACACACACACACACGCACCAAAGGAAACAGAGAGCACATTTCTACCGACCCTGAACTATGGACCGCACGGACGTTTTAAGGTGGGTTTCTATTATATTTATCTGAAAAAAGCAGCGCCAGGGTCCCATTGCGTCACTTCCGGGTCCCCGGCGCTGCGGTTTTAGTGTAAATACCATAGAAAACCACCTTAAAATGGCCATGCGGCCATTTTAAGGTGGTTTTCTATGGTATTTACACTAAAACCGCAGCGCCGGGGACCCACCGAAATTCCTCTCCCCGGCTCTCTCTGGGGAGATGTGCCAAGCCGGGGAGAAGGTAAGTGCCGTGGGGCTCGGGGGGGAGTTTGCCCCCACTTCCACCCCAATCAAGATTTCGGGACATCCCTAGTTGTGTAATCTCTATGGCTCAGAATACAGGGCAAGGGGATGAATGATTCCTGAGGTCAACCTTCCCAGGCAATCAAAGACAAGAGTTTCTGAAATAAATAGAAACTTGATGATCAGGCAAGGGGCCTGGTGATTCTTGAGATTAACCTCCTCAGGCAATCAAAGAAGAAGACCTGAACAAATGCATACATTCAAAGATTTCTTCATTGGTACCTCCACATTATATGGGTCAAGGCCTATTACATTCAAGAGTCAAGAGTTAGTCCAGAGTAATCCTACACACGCTGGTTCAAGAGTTAGTCCAGAGTAATCCTACACATGTGGAGACCTTGACAACCAAAGCTTCCACTTTGGGATCTCCATACTACATGAGTCCAGGAATAGAAAAATCCAAGGGTCAGGGTCAGTCCAAGCCATCTGTCAGCTTTGGGCTATTGATGATGAAGTTCTGTAATCCATAGCAAACAAGAATTCACATTCTAAAAAGTATAGCAGTACTTTTCATGGCAGGTTCTTGACAATATGAAATTCAAAGAGACAAGAGTCCAAATTAGGTAAAGAGTCCATCTGAAGAGTTCCTCCAGAGGCTCAGATGGTAGTAAGTCCAAACAGAGAGGATTTCAGGCAGTGAAGACAGGAATGTTCCTAGCAAAGGCTCCTAACCTGGACACTGGCTTAAAAGCTAAGGTGTGGCTGCGAAAGCCCTCCTCCTAAACAACAAACTGACCAGGAATTGTAGCCTATCACCAAGGTCCCCTGCCCAACCAGGCATCTCCCTTCCGCCCTTCAGGGGAGAAGCTTCAACCTGTGTGACACCTCCAAAACCACTCCCTCTTCTGTTAGGTTTTCACAGAGAGGCTGCCAGCTTCCTTCCTTGCCAAGGTCAGAGCTAGCAGCTGGATGGGAGTAAGTTGCCTCCCACCTGCTTTCCCCTGAGAACAATGACAGAGATAAGCTCACACTGATTCTGACATTCCAGAGGCTGAATAGGCCCAAACCCTTCCGGATTACTCTTGATCAGATTCTGGCTACAAACTATGAGGACCACTGCAGCATTGGAGCAGGGCCCTAACACTGGATAATGAATCCTTTAGGTTCATTATGCATTATGTGAAATAGCACATACTTCTGTTCATTGTAGGGTTTGTGTTACTCAGGTCTTATTTGGGGGGCCCAGGACAAAGTCTAAGGAGCTATTGAGTCCGAGAATATTCATACATGGAATGGATGAAGATGCCATACTTCTAGTGAGACACCTGACTTTAAGGAAATATTGCCTCCGTAAAAGGAACCTCCATAGTATCCTCTTAAGTACAATTTTGCATTGTTGTTTTTTTGCAGCTCCAGAAACAATTGTCTGAGCTGGATGAAGATGACCTGTGTTATGAGTTTCGACGGGAGCGTTTTACTGTCCACCGCACTCACCTGTATTTTCTACATTATGAGTATGAGTCTGCCTCAGATAACACAGATGTAACACTGGTGGCTCAGCTCTCCATGGACAGGTAAAGAAAGTCATTTTATTGCTGCATATGCAGGAACATGAACTACTAATGAGTTCAAGAAAATTTCACAATTGGCCGGTTCGTATGATCGTCAGGCAGTTAACAAGCCATGGTGGCTTGTTAACCAGGCTGCATGTGCTGGGCACATGCCAGCCCAATTTGCTTCATTATTCCCACTGGCGCAGCTTACCATTTCATCTGAACCCAGCGAAGGTGGGTTGCTGCCATGGTTAACAAACCACCCCAGAACCCTAAAACATCCCATGGGTTCTGGGTAGTTTGTTAACCACGGCAGCAACCTGCCCTTGCCGGGTTTGGAAGATACAATAAGCTGTGCCAGCATAGGTAATTAAGCAAATCAAGTGGCATGTGACCACACTGGCGATCGTGCAAACCGGGTCAACATGTCAGCAGGAGAAAGGACATTTTGGATCCTCTGACAGTAAATGATGTAGTTTTGTCTCTTTTTCTTTTGAAGCACCAACAGTTCTTCCTTCATGGTCTCTGTCCATCACACATATGGGCTCCCCTCCCCCACCATCCTACTGCGCATGTTACCAGCGGGCTCCCATCCACTCCCTCAGTTCCTCTTCGACCGCCTTTGTGGGTGCCTCAGGGAGCCTTCTCTGCATCTTTGCCTGCAGCGCTGAGGTCTAATCAACAATCTTCCTCCTCCTCTTCTATTCCTCCTTCCTCCTTTCTTAGTTTATTTTATTTACCTCTTCACTTCTCTCTGGGAAGATCCTCCGCAAAATGGATGGCCACGAAGGCCCCATTTTGCAAATGCATCCATTGTGGCAGTAAACTACCGCCCATGGACAGCCACTCCCTGTGTCTGTTTTCTCAGCGAGGAGCACAAAGTCGACTCATGCCCCCATTGTCAGGCATTCACAAAACAGGCCAGGAGAAACCGCACCGATCGGCTCAGGGCGGTTCTGTGGAGGAAGGCATTGGAAGCCATTGAACAACCAACAACTCTTCCAATGTCGGCATCATCTTCTCCTGCTCTGCAAATAATTGCAGTATTCCTCCCAGTCAGACCATGGCGACAGGGAGAGACCCTCCGACTCCAGGCCGTTCTCTGTCTCTGCAGACAGCCAAAACACTGGCTAAGAAAGCTTGATTCGGCTCAGAGCGGAAGAAAAAGAAGGAGCTAAGGAGATCTTCAACTCTGAAGGAGAAAGCCTCTCCTCAAAGGACAGCTCTGACACCAACCATCTCCTTCGTTGGAGGCATGAGCCCCATCAGTACGAATAGTATCAGTACTGATCTCCTCGATCTTGGAAGGAGAAATCCGGGACTCTTCTCCACCTCCAGACCAGCCTCGAGATCGAGCTGATTCACCTCAGTACCAATCTCCTCCACAACACAGCAACAACAACAACCTCCTCGAGTCTACCGTCTGGAGACACAATGGAGAGACAGATGTGCAAGACCACAGATACCACTCGAGGTCGCCGGTCTCTGATTGGGAGGGCATATCAGAATGGTCGCCTCCACCTCGGCTCCGCTGGCTGCAGGATCCCTGCTACGATCCTCGCATGATGCTTCCACCATGCTTCCAACAAGAACCGTTGGCTTCCATGGCTAGAGCACCTAGCCCACAACACCTACTTCCATCTCCATCCTCTGAGGGAGGTCAGACCATCTCGGCACCAGCCAACTCCCTCGTACCAGAGCTCGAGCCACCATCCACTTCGGTACTGAGGCTCGAAGCACCGTCGACTTTGGCTCCTGCCCCAGCAAGTGATCCTGTACAAGCCACGAGATCTTCCAGAGCCTCTTCACCTGAAGACTAGTACTCGGAGTCGTCTTCCATATCCTCCCTTGCGCCCTCCATCTCTTCACCAGGCGCAATGCTCGGCTCTAAAGACCCCGATTCACCATCGGAGTATATGGGACACTTCTCCAAGTAAGTCCGTTGGATGACTGAATCACTGGGAATTACAATCCAGCAACAAGAAGAGAGGATAAGGGACACATTGTTCGACGCCATATATACGCAGGAGGAGGCGCCGATCACAATCCCTTTCCTCCCGACATTACTGCACACAGTCAAGGTGGCATGGAAAAATCCCTCATCGATGCCTCCTACATCCAACAGCTTGAGAGGACGTATCGGGTGCAGGAACAGGACTCCTTATTTTTGTTTTCCCACCTGAAGCCCAACTCCATTATCGTTGAGTCCGATCAGAGCCATTCCCGATGGCAACACTCCATGCCGGTAGACAAAGAGGGCTGATGTTTGGACCTTATGGTCCGCTGGGCCTACTCCTCTGCCACCCTCGGGTTGAAGGTAGCTAACTATCAAGCCACCATGGCCTGCTACCAACTTTTCTTTGAGAGAAGATTGGGGCCATGTGTGACTACCTCCCTGAGGACTGGAGGGAGCTGGCCCGTGTCTTCCAATTGGAGGGTACAAGACTGGCCAGGCAGCAAATCAATACAGCCTGCCACCAGGCCGACTGCCATGCCAAAGCAATGGTCGGTTCTGTGGCTCTAAGATGACACGCCTGACTGCGCTCGGCTGGTCTGAACCAGGAGGCTCACTGTAGGATAGAAGACCTTCCCTTTGATGGTGAAGGACTGTTCAGTGCCAAAACCGATGAGGCTATGGACTCTGTCCAGAAGGCTTGAACCACGGACAGAAAGATGGACCTGGCCCAGTATCCTGCTCCTCCGGCAAACAAAGCAGAAGTTGTTCTGACAGCAGCCTTCGTTCCCTCCTCGCCATTAAGGTGATCGTCCTTCTCGCCCTCAGCAGCCTCCGCCACCGAGATGCTCTTACACCCACCCTCGGTACCAGGGCTCCTGAAAGAGAGGGACTACCCAGGGAAATGGCACCTTTGACTCCCTTCCAGTCTCTCTCTCAACATCCACAGCTACGACACCGCCGAACCCCGACAGTCTGCCTCCACCTCCATCTCCCCGCCTCCAGTTCGGCCATCGACTGAGGCCATTCCTACTGATGTGGAGGTCAATAACATCAGACTCCTTGGTCCTGAAGATCATCCAGCATGGCTACAGGATCGAATTCGATGCCCTACCTCCCTTCTCCAGTACCTGCACTACTCGGCCTTCCCCAGCTCTACAGGAAAAGGTGGCTACCCTTCTCACCAAAGGGGCCATCCAGCCGATTCCAACACATGACCTGCAGCAGGGACTCTACTCCCAATATTTTATGGTACCAAAGAGGGATGGCGGGCTCCACCTGATCCTGGACCTGTGGGAGGTCAACTTCTATATTACACCAAAGAAGTTCAGGATGACCATGCTCCAATCTATCTTGCCCCTCCTCCGCAGGGGAGACTGGTTCGCGTCGGTCGACCTCAAGGTTACCTACTTCTACGTCGGAATCCACCAGGACAGTCAGCGCTTTCTCAGTTTCTCTATAGGGACTGCAGCCTACCAGTTCCAGGTACTTCCCTTCGGACTCTCCATGGCACCGAGAGTCTTTACCAAAGGTATTGCCGTTGTCTGCGCCCACCTCCATACCCAAGGCATACAGATATTCCTGTACCTGGACTACTGGCTGTTTGTGGACTGCTCCAGCTCTACTCTACAAGAGGCGCTGAGAAAGACACTGACTCTCCTCAACAGACTGGGTCTCTAGATCAACCAAGAGAAGTCGATTCTGTGCCCAACACAGACTATCAAATTCATTGGGGGGATTCTCGATGCCCGTTCCACACCAAGCTAGCGATTAGACTATACAGAGAACACAAGTACATACCATCCAGAGACTTCTCGGTCTCATGGCATCCACGGTGTCGACAGTGGCCTTTGCACGCCTTTGGATGTGGACCCTACAGAACTGGCTCGTCCGCAGTGTTGATCCCGACCAGGATGCCCATCATACTTACCTGAGTCTCTGTCCCAAGATTCGTCTCTCCCTCCTCTGGTGGAGGGTAAAATCTCACCTACAACATCGACTGCCTTTCTTGGAAGGTCCACACATGAGGACCCTCACAACGGACACCTCCCTCCTCGGATGGGGAGCGCACTGTTGGGGAACGATGGTTCAAGGCTGTTGGACATGCCAAGAGAGCTCCCTCCATATAAACTATCTGGAGCTCCTAGCTATTTTCAAAGCATTGCAAGCACTAGAGAGAGACCTCGTCGTCCAGATGGTTCAAGTCGTGACGGACAATGCTACTGCAGTAGCGTATGTCAACAAACAGGGAGGGACGAGGTCATTGAAACTAATGACTTTAATCCTCCACCTCTTTCACTGGACTGTCCAGGAGCATCACTCTGCCATCCACATTGCAGGCAAGGACAACGTCCTAGCAGATGCCCTCAGTCGGATAGCCCTCCAATCCCACGAATGGGAACTCGATCCAGGAGCTCAGCAAAGGATCTTCGATCGCTGAGGAGCCCCAGAAATAGACCTTTTCGCTTCCGAGGTAAACACAGTGTGGCCCAGATTTTGCAGTAGGGCGGACCTGTGCCGGGGCTCCATGAGAGATGCATTCCAGCACTCTTGGACAGGGGGTTTCTTCTACCTGTTTCCCCCCTTCCCACTGCTAACTAAGGTGCTTGTGAAGGTCCAAACAGACTGCACCGACTGCATCCTAATCGCCCCATGGTGGCCCCGTCAACCCGGGTTCGCCCCATTATTCCACTGCTCTGATGGGGACTACTTCCACATTCCTCAGACTCCGACACTTCTCTACCAGGACCAAGGTCAGATCCTACACCCGGACCTCCTGACTCTTCGTCTTACAGCATGGAGGCTTCGGTAATGGCTCAAATGGGACCGCTTCTTCCTCGGATCCAAGCAGTACTCAACATGGTGCGCACACTTTCGACCTGCCACTCCTTTGCGAGGAAGTGGGCAGGCTTCTTTATGTTTGCCAGAGCCAAAGGCCTGGATCCATCCTCCTGTGACATCCCCTGCATACTGGACTATCTCCATTTTTGATGCAGCGAGGCCTTAAACTGTCCTCCATTAAGGTGTATCCCGCCACCATTTCAGCCCATCATTGCCCGATTGCTGGGGGATCTTTATTCATGCAACTATTAGTGAGACAATTCCTGAAAGGGGCACGGAAATCTCCTCCCTTCAACACAATCAATCTTGGAGCCTGGCGGTAGTTCTGAAGGCACTGACAGCCAAACCCTTCAAACCTATGGCCTCAGTTGAGCTCGGCATACTTATCTGGAAAGTTGCCTTTTGGTGGTGATTACATCTGCCCGCCGCACCAGCAAGATGTGTGCCCTCCAGGTGGATGACCCATACTTGGTTTTCCACAGGGACAAAGTAGTCCTTCAACCCGACATCTTTCTACCAAAGGTGGTTTTGGATTTTCATCTTGGCCAGACATCGTTTTACCAGCTTTTCCCCCGGCCCCTGCAGATGTCCCCAGGGCGCTGGCATTCTAGAAGGCAAGAACTGAAGCTTATCGCCAATCCAACTGGTTGTTCCTTTGCTATGCAGGCCAGAATAAAGACCTCCTGGTTTCCACCCAATGCTTCACTAAGTGGGTGGTACAGACAATAAAGCTTTCCTATGAGCTCGCTGGACTGGAACTCAAACTGGGGATTAGAGCTCACTCCACCAGAGGGGTTTCAATGTCGGTTGCATTCAGCAGGGGTGTCCCGTTACGGACCTGTGTAAGGGTGCCTCCTGGTCGATCCCTTCCACCTTTATCCGCCACTATGGGATGGATGTTTGGGCCCGCTCGGATTTCACGTTTGGAAGAGCAGTCTTATCGTCTCTGATGACCTGATGACACCGCCCTCCTCCAGTAAGCCAGCTTGTTAAATCGCCCATATGTGTGATGCACAGAGACCATGAAGAAGAGAACAGGTTGCTTACCTGTAACTGTGGTTCTTCGAGTGGTCATCTGTGCATTCACACAACCCGCCCACCATCCCCACTTCGGTGTCACTGTCAATCGATGGCTTAGTGAAGTGGTTTACTGCTGGTATCGCTGTTGCTTTCAATCAATGCCAAGAATTCTCTCAGTTCTGAGACCACAGTAGACGGTCTCAGTGAACTGAGGGAGTGGGCGGGAGCCTAGTAGCATGCGCAGTAGGACAGTGGGGAAGGGGTTCCCGCCTAAAATCCTCAGCTAAGGAAGCTTCCCGAAACAGGCTCCACGCAGGCACAGAGCCCATATGTGTGAATGCACAGATGACCACTCGAAGAACCACAGTTACAGGTAAGCAACTTGTTCTTCTAAATAGAAACAAGACATCAAGCTCAGACTGGGAGACATCAATGCCGACATACAGTATAGGAAGTTATGTCTTCGGAACTGGACTGATTGACCTTGTCTGTACTTAACTGATAGCCACTGGATGAGTCAGGAAAAAGATAACATTGATTGGTGATTCAAGGATGTATTTTTGCTTGTTCTCCTTTCACTTTTGCATCATCTGACATAGTTCACTTGCTTTGACTCATATTGGTTAATTTTTCTAAATTGGTTTTTTATTCTACAGCTGCCACAGTCCTTGATACCCCACTATTTTTTGCTTGGTACACACTATAGTTTCCTTTGAACAGAAGCTGAACCAAGCTAGCAATTGTTATTTATCTGTCAAACATTTTTTTAAACTGCTGCATCCCAGCAGCCTGGATAAACCCAACACATATATTTACTGTCTGATTTAGAGAAGCTTGTCAAACACAGATGTGCATCAGTTTTTTCAGAAACCAAAAGTATCCCATATGAAAGCAACAACAAAATCCCTTCATCCTGAATACCTGCAACCCAGCTTCTTCTGGCTGAGGGTAGTTTGTTCGGGAAAGAAAAAGGCATGTCTTCAAAGAAAGAAGCAATCAGTGCTACGTTAGGCAGGGGGCATACAGAACACACGCACAACACCTCCATCCCTCCAGTTAACTATACAGGAAGGTCAGTGCTCCTCCACAGGGAGACCCTAGGAACTCAAGGCTGACTAAATGACTACTGATTGCTGTAGAAACAAGCACAAGTGCACAAAAACCTCTGCACTGTTCGGTTGCCGTCCCAGCATTAGCATCCCCGTACATTCAGTCATCAATTCACCATGTTTACCAGAGCCTGTTCTATTGATTTTTAATTTAGGAAACATTTCTTTGGGGTTTTTTTTGTAAACCTTCTGAGAGAACCTCAAGTCCTGTACGAATGCCACAAGGAATTAGTAAAGCCAACGAACATATGTATGTTTTTCCCTCCAGGATTTTAATTCAAAGGAATGAGCTGCAGCTCAGCACTGTTTTGCTGGTGACAATGTAGCAGTTGAGCAACTGTTTCACTTTTTCGATTCATGCAGGGAATGTGTTGTATTGATACATGGGGGTGCCCATCTTTATTCAGACAGCAGAAACCGCTCAACCTTGTAGAAGAAAAATACTCTTACCATGTGCCATCATGCGTTGTTATTTACTGATTTGAGTTGGAGATTCTCTCCTTCGCTAAAATCTAATAATATATTCCCACTAAAGAATCTTTAGCCATTTTATTTCCTTTTGCATCTTTCAGTTGTTTTTCACAGTCTTCTTTAAACTGTTTTCCTTTTTTAATTACATCCCTCCCACAGCAGTTACATCCATTTTGTGTGTTAATGCCATAGGTAAGGACAAGCACAATGCCGATAATTGACAGGGCTATGTTATTTGTTCTTTCAAAGGATGCTGAAAAGAGATAGGGCTGGATGGCAAGCTTGCAGTGCTTTACAATCCTCTCTTTTTGGACCATCCCTGTTATGAGTGTAGGGGCAGATCTGTAGAACTTTATCATGCACGTTTTAGGGTGGAGGATTGCAGAGGCTGCATCTTGGGACCTAAAAGAAATGCTCACAAGAGAAAGATCGGCCTAGTTGGCATATCACAAGCCCAAACTAGCCTTCTATCCCAGGTTTGGTTAGTGTTACATGCGAAAATGTAGTTACATGTAGTGTTACATGTGAACCAGGAAGTCTGGCTTGTCTTTCCCCTGACAAGCCATAGAACGAATCCAACAACAAACAATGAAAAGTCCATGCATTGTTTAGCCACTCTAGTGGGCTAATTCATTATAACATACCGTAGATTCATAGACAAACTCAGTAGGCAATGCAGGCAGAATTCCAAAGTGGAAGAATTCCAGAAGTTCCAGGCTAATTGAGAAATGCCTCAAGGGGGAACAAAACTTGGATTACCCCAGATCCTGGGACAAAGCCCCCTGTTTCTTTCTAATTACAGTCCCTTTTCCCTCAGTCGATACAAATTAATTGAGCTGAAGTATCCTATCCAGTCACTTCTATGGTGCAGGTAACGGGGACTGCAATTGGGGAAAACCCTAGAGGAAAAAGACAGTATCCCCCTTCCTATACAACAAAATCAGGGTGGTGGAGGGGAGAGAACAACATTAATTTCCACCAAGCACAACGAAGTGGCTTGAGAGCTAGCTCTAAGAGGATGTCCGCGGATGAAGTTCACATTGCTATTTGTTGTGTTGCTATATTTGCCTCTCCTGACTGTTGGTTGATTGCAGCATTAGCTCTCCACCTAAAAGATGCATAAATCACAGCTAGGTCTGTGGTTTTGTGTGTTGTGGTTTGCTTTTTGTTGTACCTGGTTTTGGTGCACAGTTAAATAATATCGGTTCAGGCTACACCTCTGTCTGAATATTAGACCAGCAGGTTGGGTTTTCTACTACTATAAACAAGAATAGGATTGCACTACAATGTTTTTGGCGTCAGTGAGGGGAAACTGACCATAAAGAAACGTCAGCAAAAAGCATTCTACATTGTGAATGGTTTTTTGTAAGGCTCATTCCCAGCAACTCTTTGCCGTATGAAAGACCATTGCTTCCTAGGGGCAGCAATACCACAGTACT
>JAHFWL010001202.1:0-37483 GCA_021292165.1 Shinisaurus crocodilurus | reverse complement strand
TGTGTTGCTAGTTTAAAAAAGTTGTAATATTTTATAGGCTCACTGATAATGTAAACATGCAATTTAAAACTCAATAAAATAATATTAAATTATTCATCTTTTTCCTTTCATAAAAATATATATTTTTAATATTTTCTCTTTTTATAAAAGCAAAACTATTTCCAGACTTAGCTACTAATCGCATAAGTCAAGAGTTTTGGGAAGCCAATCAAATGCATTTTGATTACTTTTCAAATTAGGACAAGCAGTTTAATGTGTAGATTTGATCCCAGCTGTGAACCAGGAAAGGGGTGGGGACAGGTGAAATTCAAAATATTCCCACAGTGCCGTGTGGGTCAGGAAATGGCAAACTGAAATAGAATAATGATCAAACAACTAGTTGTGAATGGCTCCCCATACACATTTCAGAGCAACGATGTTCTCTTTCTGAAAGCTTAACCTTTTGGCTCCTGCAGGCCTGTCAGTACAAAAATGACTGTACTTTGGTAAAGAGAAATGCTAAAAATACTAGACAGAATAAGATAGTAAGTCCATTTTCTCCATAGTCACTTTGTACCCTGCGACTTACTTTTCATCCTGGAGGGGTGGAAGGAAAAAGGCACTATAGAAGCCTGGTAAGAATGAAGCTTATATTCTGTGCTTCCCTATGTCTCTGCAGTAACAATTTATTTACTGACCTGGCTAGCAGAATGATTTTGTTATCACTGGCAATTCAGGTGAATGGACACAGAAGCACAGGTAATGCAATTGTAAGCAGTGTTTGCCATGTGATAAAGGAGAACTAAGCTACAATCTGGGTCAGAAAGGATTTCTCATATGGTACACAAGTAAAGCAACATAAATTAATTTTAATTTTGCATTCTGCACCACTGTATATGCTAGTGTGGAAATAGCAAATACAAAAATTCTTAATGCAGACAAGGCCGTAGGATGAAGCTAGTTTTGTTTGTGACTCAATATGGGGCAGTAGTGCTGAGAAAGAATAATGGGAAATAGAATGAGCTCTTTACTACAACAGTTACATGTTATTTTATTTATTTATTTATTTCATTTTTATACCGCCCAATAGCCGAAGCTCTCTGGGCGGTTTACAACAATTAACAATACAGTCCCTGCCCGCAGGCTTACAATCTAAAAAGACACGACACACAAGGAAAAAGGAATGGGGAGGGAAGAAGGGGGAATATTAATTATTACTTCTGTAATTCTCTGTGTCTCAAGAAGCTCCGGCGTCCAGCCTCCTTCTTCTTCCCCACAGGGCTGTAGATGTCAGTTAGCCCTGGGGGGGGGGGGCAGTCCAACTGGAGCAGGCCCTGGTAGCTTTTTGGTTTATTGATTTCTGGCTTTTATAATAAGGGTGATATGAAGGTAATGATGCCCTTGTAGGCCCCTTCCAACTCTACTTTTCTATGATTCTATGATTTGCCTGATGAGATGTAAAAGGCAAAAAGAGCTTACTCATTAGAAATTGTAGAGATGTTTTCCTGAAGCAGAGAAAACCTTAGGGCAGGCGGCGGAGGAAGCTGCAGGGGAGCATTTTCGCCTCCCTGCAGGCTGCGCTTCCCCAGCACCCCACAGAATTTTTATTGTGCCTTGCAGCCGTGACAAAAAAGTTGGCGGTTTGCTGCCAAAATTCAGTGGCAAACCACTAGAGAGGGCTAATTAGGTCAAATCTAGCTTGTTCTCAAGCGAAATTTGACCTATTTACCACTCCATAGCAGTGAATCTAAATGGATGTCGTCCCCCCCCTGCTGCTGTGAATTTTGGAGGTGGGGGGTCAGCATATCATCCATCCCTGCTTTAGGGACTACAGGGTCAAATGGAGAGGCCAGTTCAGCAATCTATCCTCTGCTCTTCTCACTCCCTCAAGTTGTCTAGTCCACCTGCTTCTCTCTCTACTGTCTTAGTTTAGTGCTGGCTTGTGGCAGTGATGTGGGGAGGAAAGAAGGAATTGAACAGTGGTGGGGCAGCAGATGTTGCAGTACAGCATATGAGAGAGAAGATGAAGGCAGTTGTGGTGGTGATGAAAGCAGTGGCAGGTTATGTTGGGACTTGAATAAGATGCTAGGAGAGGATATATTGTTGAATATTATCCTTCCTACCTCACGTTAATGAGATCAGCAAAGTGGAGTCCCTTTGCAGTTTAAAAGAAGCTTAGATTAGGCTAGTCTTACCCTGTTAGCATTTGGTAATCCAGGATGCTTTAAGGCAGACTGGATTTCCCCTTTTCTCTCCCTTTTAACGAACAATCAGACAAACAGTCTTGTGGAGGTTAAAAAGTACATTTACTCACTCAGACCAGTCGTTTCTTTTCAGGCAGACTTAAAAGCATTTCTTACAGTTGAAAAAGAGGTTCATTTGGTATCACTTGTGGTCTGAACTTATGGAGTTCAGACCAGCAACTCTTGTTACATCGTGTTGTTCGAATCACAGCAAGCAAGCAAGCAACAACTCGTGTCCAAGCAGGAAGAGAAGAGCATTGAGCTACGCCCACTTCCTGCTAGGGCACACACAAAGGAAGATACCTCACTGAGTCTCTTCTAGGAAATTCACCTGAGAAGAGACCGTGGTTTTAACCCTTTCATGCACCTAACTGGTAAAACATGAATAATTGGTTTTGACTGCATTTTAAATATCCCACAGGTTAGACATGCTGCTAGCAGAGTATATGGAAGAAGCATGCTTTGTAGGGCCCAACATCCTACATGAGAGCCATGAGCAGATCGAGTTGCCAGAGAAGGGCAACTACTCGTTAGTGCTGCTGTGGTTGGTGTATTCCACTGCTCCTGTTGCCTTTTGGGTACATTAATCACTTGTGGTTGGCAGAGTGTTCGGTAGCGTTGGATGCTATAGCAGGCCACGACTGAACCCAACATTGTACAAGAGAGTTCCTCTTACCCCAACCTTCTTACTTGCTCTATCCCCAATCCTGTTTCCTTTGCTATCTGGTCAGCCTCTGCAGAGGAGGAGTCAGAGTGTTTTTTCTTGCTTCCTACCCCTAGTTGCTGTGGTGATAATTCCTTGGCGGCTTGCCCTGTGAGCATATTTATTCTTCCCTAGCCACATAGTGATGGGGGAAGTAAGATGAATTAAATGTGAAGATAGGTATCTGGGAAGGGGCTGTAAGTGGCCATGTACTGCCTGGTTTATGAACCCTCTACTCCAGGGCTGCCTCTGTATGATGTCACAATACAAAATATAATTGACTCTGTGACATAGAGGTTGAATACAGACAACCAGCATATCATGTTGTGGGGTTTTCTACCAATACCAATAGCATTGAGACAGCATGGACTTGGAAATCAGCACAGAGACATGGGTTGGAAAGGCAAGGGTTTCTCACTTCCAGACAACAGAATTGGCTGGTGGGCAAGTTTGGGGACACGTAAAGAGCCCCAGTCACAGGACTTCCCCCTTCCCCTCAATGGCCATGGGGACTGGGTTAAGCTATATAAGCTTCATAGATCTGAGAAGCTACATAAATCATAACCTCAAACACATATCATTCAACAAGTGTGTCTTTCTCACCTTTCTCTTCTTCTCCTTCTCAAACAGGCTTGTTATATACACAGTAGAACAGAGGGAAGCTGCTACTGCTCTCTGTGATTGTCTGTGATCTCCCTGCCCTCGCCCCCTTGCATTACACAGGCTCCAGTCATGTGGTATGGGGTGATTTTGCAGATGTGTGATTGGCTGAGTGCGGACTCCCCTTCGCCCCTATAACCATGAGATAGATGAAGGGAGGGAGAACAACCAATCAGTTTTCACTCTGCTGCTCACAGCCAGAGGGCACTCTTGAGTAATCCAGGCTTTTGGCCAGCAAAGGAACAGGCCATCCTGGCCCCTCCTTGAAAGGCCTACTCTTTCCCTACAGGCATTTGAATAGAAAAAACAACAACAGTAGTTTCTGGGGGAATGTTCTGAGCATGTGCAACTTATTGCACATGCCCATTGTTCCCCCTAGCCAAAGCAGGAAGTAAAGAAGAACAAACAGTGTTGCATTGCTGCTGCCGGCCACTTTACATTGCATCCTACGGAGGGAAACAAAGTCTGGGAAACAAGCAATGAGAAGCAGGTTAGTCAGGACAGGTTAGGTGGGGCCCTGCCCCATTTGCCCTGTATAACGAGCCTCCTCTGGAAATAGGAATAGTCCTGTGAGCATGGAGGGGCTAGGTCATGGTAGCACAGGGGGTAGGATTATCACCGCGAGAACAAGTAGATCACCAGCAGAAAATAAGAAATACGGTAATGAAGTACATGTAGAGCAGGTAACTCCAGATGAACATTCCAGAATATTGTTATAGAATAAAGCATGTATGCTATTTAGGAAATTATTTGATGCAGAATGCATTTGTCCCATAGAAACTGAGGATGAGAGATGCCAAAGGCAGGTAGCGAGAAACAACTACCGGTATATGTCCGAAGCTTGATAGCAAGTTCTTGGGGGTGAATTCTTACATACAGAAGACCTGGAGTGGACTCCATGTACACGAGAACACATCCTTGAACTCCAATATTGATTAATGTTCTTATTCCACATCTCATATGCCATAATCTTGGTTTATGTGCCAGAAGCGGCTCAGCTTGTCTGAGCGTGGAAAGCTAAGCAGGGTCAAGCCTGGTTATTACTTGGATGGGAGACCCCTCCTCTAGTTTCCTGCATTGAGCAGGGGGTTGGACGTGATAGCCTTGTAGGCTCCTTCCAACTCTATGATCTATGAAATCTATGAAGCAGACAGCAGGAGTAAATGAAGTTGTGTTGTTTTTTTTACAACTTGGGTGCAGCTCTAGGCCCTGTAAATTAATTTTTCAGGCTTGAAGCTCTGTGACTTACGGTAATTTGTAGGGCTTGGGTGCAGTTCTAGGCTCTGTAAATTATTTTTAGGGTTCTGTGCTCTGTAATTGAATTTTTAAGGCTTGGGTGCAGCTCTATGCCTTTTAATTAATTGGGCTCTGGGCTTTATGAATTAATTTTTAAGGCTTGGGCACAGCTCTAGATTCTGTAAATTATAATTTTTAAGGCTTGGGTGCAGCTCTAGGCTCTAAATTAATTTTTAGGGCTCTCGTTTCTATGAATTAATTTTAAGTTCTTGGGTGCAGCTCTAGGCTAAGGTGACCATTTTTTTCAGATTTAAAACCAGGACATTTATTTATTTATTTATTTATTTAATTTCTATACTGCCCCACAGCCGAAGCTCTCTGGGCGGTTCACAACAGTTTGTACATAAAACAACAATAAAAACATACAAAATAGTTAAAAGATTAAAAACCAAATTAAAAAGCACAGTTTAAAATACAATCCAAAAGTTAATAAAACTAAGTCTACAGGTGACAATTCCCCCCCCCCCCCGTGCTATTTTGAGCTCTTAACTATTGAATGCCTTGGCATAGAGGGAAGTCTTAACCTGGCGCCGAAAAGATAGTAAGGTTGACGCCAGGCGGGTCTCAGTGGGGAGCTTATTCCATAATTGGGGGGCTACCACTGAGAAGGCCCTCCTCCTTGTTGCTACCAACCGAGCCTCTCTTGGAGGTGACAGTTGGAGGAGGGCCCCAGATGTTGAGTGTAGTGTCTGGGTAGATTGCGGTTGGGAGAGACTAGACGTTCCGTCAGGTATTGTGGTCCTAAGCCGTGTAGGGCTTTATAGGTTAGAACCAGCACCTTGAATTCGGCTCAGAAGCATATTGGCAGCCAGTGCAAACGGGCCAGAACTGGTGTAATGTGCTTGGACCTTCCGGTCCCCGCAATAAGCCTGGCTGCCGCATTTTGCACAACTTCCAAACAGTCTTCAAAGGCAGCCCCACGTAGAGTGCATTGCAGTAGTCTAGTTTAGAGATCACCAGAGCATAGATTACTGAGACCAGGCTATCCCTGTCCAGATAGGGGCATAGCTGGGCCATCAGCCGAAGCTGGTAGAAGGCACTCCTTGCCACTGAGGCCACTTGAGCCGCAAGTGACAAAGATGGCTCCAGGATCACCCCCAAGCTATGAACCTTCTCCTTCAAGGGGAGTGCAACCCCATCCAGAACAGGTTGAACTCCCTCCATCCGGTCAAAGGAACCACCCACTAACAGCATCTCAGTCTTGTCTGGATTGAGCCTCAGTTTGTTAGCCCTCATACAGTCCATTGTCGCAGCCAGGCACCGGTTCAGCACAACCACAGCCTCACCTGCTAAAGATGAAAAGGAGAAATAGAGCTGTGTGTCATCAGCGTACTGATGGCAAAAACACACTCCAAAACTCTGGATGACCCCACTCAGTGGTTTCATGTAGATGTTAAATAGCATGGGGGATAAGACCGACCCCTGAGGAACCCCATATTGGAGAGTCCATGGGGCCGAGCAACATTCCCCAAGCACCACCCTCTGGAGCTGGCCATCCAAGTAGGAGCGGAACCACTGCAATGCAGTGCCCCCCACCCCCAACTCAGACAGCTGCTCCAGAAGGATACCATGGTCGATGGTATCGAAAGCCGCCGAGAGATCCAGCAGTATCAACAGGGTCACACTCCCCCTGTCTCTCTCCCGACAAAGGTCATCATACAGGGCGACCAAAGCTGTTTCTGTACCAAAACTAGGCCTGAACCCCGACTGAAATGGATCCAGATAATCAGTCTCATCCAAGAGCACCTGGAGCTGGTTGGCCACCACCCGCTCAAGGACCTTGCCCAGGAAAGGAACATTCGCCACCGGCCTAAAGTTGTTAAGATCTTCCGGGTTCAGAGAGGGTTTCTTCAGGACTCAGGAGTGGTCTCACCACCGCCTGTTTCAGGTGGCATGGGACCACTCCCTCTCGCAAGGAGGCATTGATCACCTCTCTGGCCCAGCCAGCCGTTCCCTCCCTGCTAGTTTTTATAAGCCAAGAGTGGCAAGGATCCAGAACAGACATGGTTGCACGAACCCGTACAAGCACCTTGTCAACATCCTCGAGCTGTACCAACTGAAACTCATCCAAAATAACTAGACCAGGCTGTGCTCTGGCTCCCTCTCCTGATTCTACTGCTATAACATTGGAGTCTAAGTCCCTGTGAATGCAAGAGATTTTTTCCTGGAAGTGCCTAGCGAATATATAGCAGCGGGCATCAGATGGGTCGATGATGTCCCTGGGGCCAGTGTATAACAGGCCCCGGATGACCCTAAAGAGCTCTGCTGGGTGACAAAGAGATGATTGGATAGAGGCAGTGAGATGTTGACTCTTTGCCACCCTCACTGCCTCTAGGTATAATAGGCATGTTCTAGGGCTCGATTGCATCCACTAGGAGTTTTCTTCCACCTGCACTCAAGCCGTCTCCTATTTTGCTTCATCACTCTCAGCTCTGGGGTATACCACGGAGTCGTACAAGCTCTACTACAGAGTGGGAGCTCAGGAGCGATCGTGTCAACCGCCCGGGTCATCTCTCTATTCCAGAGATCAACCAGGGATTCGACAGGACCACCAGCCATATCAGGTGGAAACCCCCCAAGGGCCCTCTGGAAACCATCCGGATTCATCAGCCTCCGGGGGCGGACCATCTTAATAGGCCCCCCACCCTTGCAGAGGGGGAAAGCTGCCGTTAGCCTAAATCTCAGCAGGTAGTGATCTGACCGTGACAAGGGGACCGATTCAAAGTCCCCCACCTTCAGATCACCATCTCCATGCTCAGCTGAAAAAACCAGGTCTAGAGTGTGCCCTGCTACATGTGTTGGGCCGATGACATGTTGGGACAGTCCCATGGTTGTCATGGAGTCCATGAATTCCTGAGCCACACCAGACAAGGTACCCTCAGCATGGATGTTAACATCCCCCAGGACCAACAGCCTGGGGGATCTCAGCATCGCCAGCGAGACCACCTCCGTCAGCTCAGCCAGGGAGTCTGTTGAGCAGTGGAGTGGGCGGTACACCAACAGAATCCCTAATCTGTCCCGCTGGCCCAACAAAAGGTGCAAACACTCCAGACCAGTAGTCAGATGGACAGGGAGCCTGGAGAGAGATAGAATTCCTATAGACCACGGCAACCCCCCCTCCCTGGACCTCAGATCTACCCTGATGCTGCACCAAGTACCCCGGTGGGCAAAGCTGGGAGAGACTAACTCCTCCCTGTTCTCCCACCCAGGTCTTGGTAATCCATGCCAGATTGGCCGCCTCATCCACTATTAAATCGTGGATGAGGGAGGTTTTATTTTGCACCAATCTGGCATTTAGAAGCAGCATCCGGAGACCTGAGGGCAGGCTGATAGGGCAACCACCAAACCTGCGGGTGCAAGGAGGACCGGAAGAAGGCACAGCCATTAAGTGTCTGGGCTGTGTTCCTCTTACCTGGCTAGTCCTCCTCCCAATGCCATATCTCCCTCTACCCGTCACTATACTAATTTGGCCCCCCACAGAGCCCCCCACTTGGCCCCATGATTCCCCTCCAAGGCACATGTTCAGGCCCTAGACAGGGAAAAACAATCCCCCCCACCAAGGGCACCGAGCAACAAATAGCAGTGTTAGGGGGGTGGCCCTTGCCCTTGTGGCACCCCCGAAGTCACAAATGCCCCCTCCCATCAGGAGATATTTGGGCCTTCAGGCTTCAACCTAACTCAAGCCTGGGTAGGCCTCAATCCTTCACAGTAGTCCAACAAGATCTGGAGGGTCATAGGTTCCCCACACTTGATCTAGCTCATTGTTGCCTACACACTGACTGGCAGTGGCTCTCCAGGGGTTTACACAGGAGTCTTTCCCAGTCTCACCTGGAGATACCAGTGATGAAACCCAGGACCTTTTGCGCGCAAGATGGGTGCTCTGCCATTGAGCAATGGCCCCCTCCCCGCTGATAAAGAAGCCATGGTGGAGTGGAGTGGGAACACTCGGTCCCAGAGCTCTGGCACTTTTTTCAGCTGATCCTAATAAATTAGCTAGTTTGCTATGGACTGATTTTCTTTGGGGAGTATCTATCTATAATGGATCAGCACAGCTGCCTGCATTTTGGGTTGTCCTTGGGGTATGGTCATTGAGGCTGTAATGATGAGCGCCTGCACTTCAAAATTTAGTACTGAACTACCATTAAGTATTACTGTACTAATAAGGAGGAAGTTATCACTGGCTACACACACAGCGCCTTTCCCTTGCCACTCTGTAACCCCACAGCTAGGCCTGCACACAGCCAGAGTGGATCATGGGGACAATGGCCTAAATGACTGGGTTCAGGCAACATGATAACCCACACTCAGGGGTTGACTATGGGTTGAGTGTGGGTTGTTGCTGAAACATGGGTTATCGTGTTGTCTGAACCCACCTGCACTAACAAGCCATGGCTTCTTAACCACAACCAACCCACGAAGAGAACCCATGGTTGTTATTGGGCTGTGAACTGTGGGTTGTTCACCATGGTTTCTTATCTCAGCTGGCTTCATCGACAACCCACAGTTCAACGACAACCCACGGTTCAACGACAACCCTTACTCAGCCCTGAGTGTGGGTTATCATGTTGTCTGAACCTAGTCAGTGTATTAATCCAGAAGGAAAGAGCACTCAGTGGCTTGCAGAGGGATCTGATAGGGGTTTGTACTGGAAAGTGACTCCCACTGGCTTCAATAGGGCTAACTAACTCCTTACTACAGCCTTCTCCAACCTAGTGCCCTCCAGATATGTGGGACTACAACTCCCAGAATCCCCCAGCCAGCTGGCTGGTTGGGGATGCTGGGAGTTGTAGTCCGACACATCCAGAGGTTGAGAACGGCTGCGCTAGCGACAAGCATGTCTTAGCTTTGCCTGCAGTCCGATGTGCCCTGAGCTCGCCTGCTCGTCCAGTCTCCTGCCACACACTGCGCCTCCTCCTTAGTGCGAACTGCACAGCTTTGTTCTCCCCGTCCAGTCTTCTTAGCGCTTTAAGAAAAGGCTGATCCTCCTCAGCCCGCCCTTAACCTCCACGGCCCGCCTCCTTCAGGTCCCGTCCTAATTGGCTGACCAGGGCATGAATATGTATGCCCTGACCTGTGTGAATGAGTCGCTGTCCCCTCCCTCGTCGCCATGCAGAGAGGCTCAGTGTGCATGTGGGTCTCCTCTCAGCTGCCTCCGCCGTCGCCACCACCGGCAGACCCCCGTCTTGCGTCATGGCGTGGTCCTGCCGCAGAGCGTGCGGGGGGGTCTGTGTCCCTTCAGTGCCTGCCCGGGTCTTCATGCTCCCACCCAGCGCACTGCTGCCCATCCCGTCTCTGCGCTGCCTCTTGCCACCCACCCGTGTATCAGCTCTGCCGTCTCGCCTGCTTGCCCAGGGTTCGGCGCCCGCCAGAGAAATGCAGGGCCTGTCTGGCTGGATGGTGCTGCTGGTGCTCGGCAGCTGGCTCCGGCTGCGGGTGAAGGGCGCTGTGCTCCTGCCTGATTTCTACCCCTTCAGGCTTGCGCAGGGGGATGCGGCTACCCCGCAGCAAGACGACAACGGCTCCGGGCTCTGGCCCATCGCCGTGAAGTTCCCTTTCTTCGGCGTGGCTCACACGGCGCTCTAGACTACGTCAGTAGTCACCCTATCTAAGGGCTAAGGAGAGTGCGGGAGCAGCTCCGCATGGGGCTTGGCTCACCCCCCCCCCCCAGGTTTCTTCTTATGAGAAATAAACAAGCCGCGTTCAGTTTTTTACAAAAAAATTAAAAACTATACAGTAATACCTTGGATTACGAGTAACCCGGTGTGCGAGCATTTTGAAAGACGAGCAAAAAATTTAAAAAATTTTTGACTCGCTGAACGAGCGAGGTCTTGAAAAACGAGCACACCGGGTTACTCGCTGCTGGCTCTGGGCGGCCGCGGCTCCACACTACGTGGAGCCGCCCGGGAGCCGGCGCAGAGTGAACGCCCACGCCTGGCCTCCGCGGCTCCCTGCCAGGGAGCCGGAAAAGCACTGCCGCCTCCATGCGTGGAGGTGCTCCCACCGCTCCCCACCTTTTCTTTTCCAGCGGCGGCTCGCCTCTCTGCGGTGAGCCGCCCGCGCTGCCATACCCGGGTCGCATCCTGAAGCGGCTCCCTTTTCTCTTCTACTATAGGTACAGTATGTGGCTCCCTTTTGTTTTCAAGCGGCGGCTCGCCTCTCCGCAGCGAGCCCCTGCGCTGCCAGCGCCGGTCCCGTCGCATCCGGAAGTGACGCGACGGGACCGGCGCCAGCAGTGCGGGCAGCTCACAGCGGAGAGGCGAGCCGCCGCTGGAAAAGTGGCTCCCTTTTCTCTTCTAGGTACTGTATGTGGCTCCCTTTTACATATTTTCAAGCGGCGGCTCGCCTCTCCGCAGCGAGCCCCCGCGCTGCCAGCGCCGGTCCCGTCGCATCCGGAAGTGATGCGACGGGACCGGCACCAGCAGCGCGGGCGGCTCACAGCGGAGAGGCGATCTGCCGCTTGTTTAGAATGGTAGGAAGCAGCGGGAGCGGCTCCACGCATCCCCGGGAGCCGGCAAAGCACTTGCCGGCTCCCTGGCAGGGAGATGCACCTCCTGGGCACTCAGCTGGCCGGCGCAGCAGCGCGAGGCGGTGGGCAAGCCCGGGCGAGCCTCGCGGGAAGCCCCCGCCTCCTGGATTCTCGGCCGGCTGGCAAATCAGCGCGAGGCGGTGGGCGAGCCCGGCTGCGCCGCGCCTCGCCTCATGGGAAGCCTTCACCTCCTGGACTCTCAGCCGGCCGGCCGGCGCAGCAGCGCGAGGCAGCGGCCAAGCCCGGCCGCGCCGCGCCTCCAGGGAAGCCCCCGTCTCCTGTCCACTCCTGGCAGAGTGAGTGGAGGCAGGCGAGGCGCAGCCAGGACCCCGGGAGCCAGCGCATCAAAGCAAGTTTCCCCATTAGAAATAATGGGAACTCCACTGATTCATTCCACAACCATTTAATCACTGCTTTGCCGGCTCCCTTCATGGGGCAAAGCAGTGATTAAATGGTTGTGGAACGAATCATCTGAGTTCCCATTATTTCTAATGGGGAAACTCGCTTTGATGTACGAGTATTTTGGATCACGAGCATGGTTCTGGAACGAATTATGCTCGTAATCCAAGGTATTACTGTATATAGTTTACTAAAAATGGGACAAAATTGACATTTATATTAAAAAGAAGGGACGGTCAGGAAATATGAAAAAAACATGACTGTCCCTTTTAAAATGGTACGTATGGTCAGCCTAGTCCTGGCGAAGCAGCGAGGTGCGCCGTGAAAATGGCGGAGCGAAAAGCTCGAGTAACCGAGAGAGCGTGGAGCTCTGAGGGTCAGTGTCATGGTCCGAAGATGCCAGATCACTGGTGCCTGTCTTGTGCTGCGGAGGGCCTTTTATATTCCGAAGCTAACACCGAATTGGTCGATTTTGACGGGCTCTGTGTGATGATGTCATCATCGAGTTCCCACGGTCAGGCCGTATGTACTGCACGGCGGTATTATTGAAGAGTTGCCGCGGCCACAATATAGTGAGAGTGCGTGTACTGAATGCCGAGTATTGCCGAGATCCAACGACGAGAACCGTCGTGTAAACTAAAACTAAAACTAGGATAAATTAATAAAATTCATTTAGGCTGGTTTATCAAGGATTGATTTGATGTACTCAGTCTTTTGATAAATTAATAATTTTTGATTTTGTAGTCCTAAACTGTACTGGTTACATCTCACGACTAACCAGGACAATGTCCCCAAAACCAGTACTGTACTGGTAAAACCAGTACATATGGTCACCTTACTCTAGGCTCTGTAAATTATTAGGGCTCTGGGCTCTGTAAATTCATTTTTAAGACTTGGGTACAGCTCTAGGCTTCACAAATTAACTCTATTAAGGAGGACAGTTTTCCAATATTTCTCCTTTGTTTCCTCCTCTTTTTTATTTGTTCTTTGAAAAATATAAAACATCCCCCAAAACTAAGTTTTAAAAACTCAAATAAAAAACAGATGCACTTTTGAGCATTATGTGCAGGAAATTTTTTTGGTATGAAAATAGGCTTCATTTCCTCTATTTTGCTCCCAAATTTCCCTGACCCTCCATTATCCCAAGGGTATTCCATACCTCCCCGACCTCTGGACTAGCATTTATGGGTTCCGTCAATATCTTTCAAGCCCAAAAGTGTTATGTGGACAAATTAGTTTGGGAAATGCTGGCCTAGCCCTGTCTCTCAGTGTTTTTGTCACCTGGTTAAAACTTTTTTTTAATTTCCGCAAGCATTTGATGATTTTTTATGTGGAAAACTTTCATGCTTATATGATTTTAATCTGCTGAGCCTGTCTGTGTATCATTGGTTTCACTGTTGTTGTTATTTAATTTTATTGCTTTTATCAATTGTAAGCTTCCCTGAACAATGAAAATGCATTGGAAGGGTGGGATATAACGGTAAGTCCTTTTAATAAACAAACAAACAAACAAACAAAACCAGGATTTGCTGGGGATGGTGATTCACCTATGATTAATAGCAGACACCTGTGACTTTCCTGGCTAATTTGGGACCATTGGAATATATGTTTCTAGGCCTCAATAATAGCACTGCCCCTACCCCTCAAGGAAGCTGTATATCTGCATTCTGAAAGAAATGTAATGAGCTATAAACTATGGCTTATAATCACATTAAATATTTTTGCACATACTTAACATGCACATGACAAGACATTAAAAAAGAACAAAAATTAAGGTAAAACCACTTCCCCAATGAGTATAGAGAACATGAGTGAATAATATCACTTATGCACAATACAGGCTTATTTTAACCTCTTCCAAAGTTCCAAAGCATGTAAGTAATTGTATTTATTATGGAATCTGTACGTTTTTTTTCAAAAATTTTATTGAAAAAGAATGACTTTCTCTCCCCTTCCTTGCAAAGACAGGGTAATATTTATTGAAAACACTGCATATATATTTGGAAACAAATGAAAACAACATTGTTATCACTGCGAGTTATTTTTTAACATAGAAAGAAGAGAATAAACTACTTCCATAAACAAAGAACTTTGAAGTAGTGACAAAATGCTGCAGCATGGAAGGATAAGTAGAACTAATGTCTTAACTGCATAGCAACAGAACGAGTTAGTAACTAGGATTGGAGCAACAACAGCTACAGAATAGTACAAAACCAATGACAGTCATATGTATTGCAGCATTAGAAATGCACAGATTTCTGCACATTTTCCATATGGTAAGCTGGATGTCTGCATGGGGGCTGGTGCCTCATGGGGTGGCACCAAGGGGTGACCATAGGCGGAGCCAACTACATCTAGTTTGTTACATATTCTCCTCTCTTGCAAAACCCTAAGGATATTTGAGCAATGCATTACAAGTATTTAGCATCTATGCACAAAGGCACACTGAGGCAAATAGGCAAGTCACTTGACAGAGTTCATAATTTCAAGGGAAAGTTCAGGTGTGATCCCCACAACACACTCTTGTGAGCCTACATTTCTCAGGAACCCATTTCACAGAAAGCAACACTGAGGCCCATTTGTAGCTCTCCTGCACTGGAGCAGGAGGGCCCAAGGACCTGGTTATGGTGTGGAGATAGGCTTGCATTCATGCCCGACTAGCATGTTATGCTATTGCCTGCTCGCTGGCACTGTAGATAAGAGCCAAAGCAACACTGAGGCACAGTATATGCATGGTGTGGGGGTTCACTGTCAGTAATACAGTAGGCCTTCTAGTTTATAGCCAGAAACTGGTCAGCAGTAGTTTGAAAGGGTTTGGGGCCTAGTCAGTCTGTGGAATGTCAAGACCAGTGTGAGCTTATCACTGTCAGAGTTCTCAGGGGAAAACAGGCAGGAGTCAAGTTGTCTCCCCTGTCCAGCTGCAACTTTGACCTTGCAGAGACAGAAGCTGGCAGCCTTCTCTGGGAACTTAACAGGAGCGGGGAGGGGTGGTTTGCAGAGGTGTCACTCTGGTTGAAGCCTCACCCCTGAAGGGCAGAAGGGAAACACCCAGGTGGGATATGGGCCTTGTGGATGGGCCAGTCAGTCAGGCGATCACTTGTGACCGAGTAAGATTGTCTTCCAGGATAAAAAAAAAAGAAAATTTACAAAAAGGAGATTTTAAAAGGAGGAAAATTCTAAAGAAAATTGTGTAGACTCTAGCGATGGGTCCGTAAGTGACTGTGGAGGCCAATTCTAGATCCACACAGCTTCCCACAGTGAGGACACAGGTTACCAGATGGAAGATGGTCCTGTAAAGGATTCATTTGACGTGCTTTTCGCTTAGCGCGTTTCTCCCTTTCACCTTGCACTCGGGCTTCTTCAAAGTCCATAGAACCTTTGTGAAAGGCCAACCTCCAGTTAGATCGTTCATGGGCCAGAGCTCAGGGATGTTGAAGAGTCCTTGGCCTCGAGTCACGAGTCGAGTCACGAGTCTTTGGACCCGAGTCTCGAGTCGAGTCTCGAGTCCAAGGTCCAAAATGGTGACTCGAGTCGAGTCACGAGTCCCGAGTCACTCCCAAAGCGGTGGCCCATGGAGGGAGCGGGAGGGTCTCCGCGAGAGGAAGAAGAGCTGCCCTTCCTCCCGCGGAGACCCTCCCGCTCCCTCCATGGGCCACCGCCGCCCCCACTTACCATAGGCGGGTCCTTCCCTCGTCCCTGCTCCTGCCGCCGCCGCTGCCACACCAGGGACGCATTACGAGCCCTCCCTGGGTTTGTAGTTCTCCGCGGCGGCGGCACGGCCCGATCTCGCTCTTCTGAGCGGCGCGGAGAGTGTTCTCCGTGCCGCTCGAGTTGCCGCCGCTGCCGCCTTGCCGCCGCCACCGCCGCCTCCTGCTCACCGCCATCTCCCTCGCCGCCACCCACTCGCAGCAGCCGCCATCGTATGCCACTGTATGCCTCTGTTTAAAGCGGCGGCGGCCAAGCGCGCCGGAGCAGGGTCCCGGCGCGGCGGAAGTGACGCGCCGGGACCCTGCTCCGGCGCGCTTGGCCGCCGCCGCTCTGTTTAAAGCAATCACTTCTTTGGGCTTGCTCAGTGACGGGTTGGCCTCTTCCGACAGGAAGAATAGCCCACCGGCTGCTGAGCAACCAGATCCCTTTCACGGTTGTGGTTTTTTCCTCTCCCTCTAAAGATCTGTGGGTTTCAATTTCATGACATGTTTGCAATGGCTACGTTAGTGTTTCCTTTGTAAAAGAAGGCGGACTTTAAAAAACAATGGATTTGGGAATGTGACGCCCTCTGTGTGTTAGGCAGCTTCGGAGGCCGGACTGCTCCATTCCTGGAAAAGCGGCTCCCGTCACATTCCCCTCGACTGAATGGGCTGATGGCACTTAGAGTCTCGTGGATGTGTGTTCGGGCAGCGGGTTTTCCACAGTGGCACTTAAAAGATCCTGCGTGAAGAATGCAGCCTCATCGGTGGGGTGGTGGGGTGAGGGAGGCGGGTGGAGTGTTAGAGGACGTGCGGTGGCTGGGAGGCGGGGCGCAGAGTCGTTTCAAAGACGGCGGAGACCGGCCTGCTCCTCCTCCGCCGCGCCGGGACCCCTGCTCTGGCGCGCTTGGCTGCCGACTGCTCTGTTAAAGCTGGCGGCGGCAAGGAGCGCCGGCGCAGTGGTCCCGGCGCGGTCACTTCCGTCCGCGCCGGAAGTTGATCGACGGGGACCTGGCGCGGGCGGCTGAGTGCGGCGGCGGCGTGATGGCGGCATGGCGTGCAATGGCGGCGGCGAGGGAGACAGCGACGGTGGTGACGTGTGGCGGCGGTGGCGGAGTCATTGGGCTCGAGTCCCGAGTCGAGTCTCGAGTCCCATTGAAAAAATTGGGACTCGAGTGGGACTCGAGTCAAAGGGGGGACTCAGTCGGACTCGCGAGTCGAGTCGTCGAGTCCGAGTCCCCATCCCTGCCAGAGCTACACAGTTTTTGATGTTTATATTGCATTTTTTTAGATTAGCCTTAAGAACATCTTTAAACCTCTTATATTGACCACCGATATTCCGCTTTCCATCCTTGAGTTGGGAATAAAGTACAGTAACTGCTTTGGGAGACGGCAGTCAGGCATTCGAACAACATGAACGGTCCACTGAAGTTGGCGTTGAAGGATCATTTTTTCAATGCTAGTAGTCTTTGCTTCTTCCAGTACACTGACATTTGTTCGCCTATCTTCCCAAGTAATTCGCAGGATTTTCCGGAGGCAACGTTGATGAAATCTTTCAAGGAGTTGGAGGTGACGTTTATAGATAGTCCATGTTTCGCAGGCATACAATAAAGTTGGTAATACAATGGCTTCATAAACCAGTGTTTTGGTCTTCTTACAAATATCCCGATCCTTGAACACTCTATGTTTCATTCAAAAAAACCCGGCACTTGTGGAGCTCAGACGATGCTGGATTTCACTGTCGATGTTAGCTGTAACAGAAAGATAGCTGCCAAGATAGAGAAAATGATCGACATTTTCCAGTATTGTCCCGCCAAGCTGGATAGATGGCATCACCAAAGGGTTAGCTTGCACTTGCTGATGAACCACTTTGGTTTTTTTGATGTTAAGTGAGAGACCACGTTTTCCGTATGCTTCTGCAAAAGCATTTAGGATAGTTTGGAGATCATCCTCTGAATGTGCAGAGACCACATTATAATCAGCATACTGAAGTTCCACAACGGAGGTTGTAATTACCTTACTTTTTGCTTTCAGCCTCCTGAGATTAAAAAGCTTTCCATCTGTTCGATATATAATTCCCACACCAGTGGGAAGTTTCCCCTCAACAAGATGTAAAATCATGGTGATGAAAATAGCAAATAATGTTGGGGCAATAACACATCCCTGTTTAACACCTGATCCCACTTTAAATGGAGCACCATGAGAGCCGTTGTTGTCCAAGACCGTAGCCGTCATGTTGTCATGGAGAAGTCGCAAGATATTCACAAATTTATTGGGGCATCCAATTTTCATAAGGATAGTCCAGAGAGCTGTTCGGTCTACAGTATCAAAGGCCTTAGCAAGATCAATAAATGCCATATAAAGGGGTTGATTTTGCTCCCGGCATTTTTCTTGGAGCTGACGTACAGTAAAAATCATGTCTACTGTCCCTCTAGAAGGGCGGAAACCATATTGAGTTTCAGGGAGGATCTCTTCTGAAATAGAAGACGGTTTGCGAGAATCCTAGCAAATATTTTACCTGCGGTAGCTAAGAGAGAAATGCCCCGATAGTTTCCACAGTCTGTTCTATCACCTTTCTTAAAGAGGGTGATAATTATGGCATCCCTGAAGTCTTCTGGGATCTCTTCTCTTATCCAGATTTTTTCGATGAGTTTATGAAGATGTTGTACAAGTTCGGGGGGCCCTTCTTTAAAGATTTCAGCAGGAATCCCATCTGGTCCACTAGCTTTGTTATTCTTCATTTGATTAATGGCTTTTTTTACTTCATCCCAAGTGGGGAGTATTGCAAGTTCCTCTCTAATTTGTTTTTGCGGGATTTGTGAAAAAATCTCATTATCCACCTTAGATTTGCGATTTAGAAGGTCATAATAATGCTCTTTCCAATGCAGTGCAATAGACTCTTTGTCTTTTAAGAGTTTGGTGCCATCTTTTGATTGTAAAGGGTTTGTACCATAGGTTTTTGGTCCATAAATGGCCCTTGTGGCTTTAAAAAAGCCCCGTGCATCATGAGATTCTGCAAGTTGTTGAATTTCTTCAGCTTTCTTTTTCCACCAGGCGTTCTTAAGTTCTCTTGTTCTTCTTTGGACCTCAGCCTTTGCACTAGCATAGATTCCCCCCCCCCCCCTTGGCAGAGCAGTTAATATCATTTTGCCATATTTGGAAGGCTTTCCTTTTTTGGTCATTTATATATTTAATCTCATTATCATTTTTGTGAAGGATCACCAACAGGATCCTTTGTGTGAGTTCGGCGCTTAACGGGTTAACCGGCACTGAGTTACAGCCCGTACGAGCGCTGGCGACCACCTGCGAGGCTTTCGCGCACAAGAGGAAACCGCAGCCCTTTAAATGACCAAATAAGGCTTTTATTTGTTTATACAAAAACACAGAACGGAACTAACAGCTCTTCAGGAATACTACACTGTCAACACAACCTTAGTTGACCCCTGAGTTACTCAATGAACAGGCTCCTAGACTAGCGGATTGAATCTGGTCAGTTATCTCAGATCAGAGACTCTACGCCTAGTCAGTTTCAGCCTGGCTCCGGGTCGGCCGATCCGGGGATGAGACTGGCTTAGTCGGGCTGCCGCTTGAAGAATGAAGCTGGCCCCGATGTACCCTGGTTCCCAACAACCCTTTACAGGAAGGGAGAGGGGTTTTCTACCCCCGAGTTCCCGCTCTCCCCGCCCTCCAGGTCAGGTGGGGGCTTATGCCTGCCCCTTCGTTTCAGGTGGGCTTATTCCTGCCCGGGAAGAAGGTGACGTACTAGTACTTTGCAGCTCTTTGAGACTGCCCTGATAGTTTGATGGTTCTTGATGGTCCTTCCTTGGTTTTGTGGATTTCCACCGAGACTCTCCTTTCTTGGGGATGACGGTCTGTCTGCTACTTCTCCTATGACTTCATCCCCCCTTCCTTGCCCCCTCCCTTGGGCGAAGACTGTGTGTGTGTGTGTGTGTGTGTGTGTGTGTGTGTAGACTTGTGTTGGGCTTTCGCCACAATTTTCATCAAACCAATCCTGATGTTTCTTAGTTTCGTATCCAATAGTTTGTTCACAAGCTGCAGTAATGGAGGTTTTCAGCTTAGACCAATGGTCCTCAATGTTGTCAGGAGGTTCCGCAGGTAGATGTTCCTTAAGAAGTGATTGAAGATGAGTTTGCTTAATAGGATCTTGAAGGGCGTGGATGTTCATTTTACGCCTTGGTTTCCTTCCTTGAAGCCTACGTTGGGGAGCAATGTTGATAACCATAGTGGACTGGATTAGTCGGTGGTCTGTCCAGCAGTCGTCGGCACTCACCATGGCCCTAGTAAGAAGTACATCGCGGCGATCTCTAACACGGACAATTACATAATCCAGAAGATGCCAGTGCTTTGACCGTGGGTGCTGCCATGATGTTTTAAACTTATTCTTTTGTCGAAAAAGCGTGTTTGTGATAGTGAGATTATGCTCTGCACATATAGACAAAAGTAAGATTCCGTTCGGGTTGCTATTACCAACTCCATCTTTTCCAATAGTTTCTGGCCATAAATCAAAGTCACGCCTGACTCTTGCGTTAAAATCGCCCAGGAGGATAATTTTATCCTCCTTAGGTATCTCTGACAGGAGAGTGTCTAACTGGGTATAAAAGTTTTCCTTGATGTCTTCATCAGCATCTAATGTTGGCGCATAAGCGCTCAAGATAGTTGCCTGCTGGTTATTGGCGAGCTTTAATCGAAGAGTTATCAGGCGTTCGTTAATGCCAGTAGGAACTTCTGACAAAGAGTCGGTTTAAAATTGACATAGCAGCACTTCAAGAAACTCGAAGGGCAGGAGAGGGACAGTTGAAGGAAGAAAAAGGAGGCTATACCTTCTTCTGGAAAGGACTACCTGAGCAGGACCGACGAATACATGGAGTAGGCTTTGCCATAAAAAATGAGCTAGTGAACTCTTTGTGGATGGGCTACCTCCCCTGTCAATTACCGTAGTAGTTTGGGAAGAGGGTTAAGATGGCCACACCTTTGCTTTTAAGTCAGTGCTTAACCTCCAGAGCCTTTGCTAGGAACATCTCTCTCTCTCGTCTTCCCTGTCTGCATCTTTCTGTTTGGATCTGTCAGCGACTGAGCTATTGGGAGCATGATTTTGCACATGGACTCTACCTAATTTGGACTTCCTTTTCTTTGGACTTTTACTGTGAAGAACCTGCCATGAAAAGTACTGTCATACTTTTCATAGACTGTGCATTCTTGTGGCTATGGACTGTGCATTCTTGTGGCTATGGATGTGTCTTCGAGGAGCCCAGAGCCTGGCTGGCTAATTCCTGACTTCCGGACATTCCTATGCCTCGACCCATGTGGCATAGAGATCCCAAAGCTGGGAGTGTTCGACGTTGGAATCTGCATGTGGGGAAGTACTTTGGACTCAAGTCTGATCTTGTTTTGGACCCTTATTGTCGAGAGGCCTGGACTCACAGTACCCAGAGGGACCAGCCCAAGTGGCAGGGTTGGTCTTGACCTCTGTGGAGGTGTGCATGCTGGTTCAGATCCTCTAGAATCCCTTCCCTTGTCTCATGAGCAACAAGCTAGGAGTTGCTCAGATCCTAAGGCCAAGACGCACAGCACCCCAAAGGTTCCAACTCAGTGGCAAACTTGGCTCAGCGCTCTATGGGGGTGTGTGGGTAAGTCAGGCCTGTTTCTAGGATCCCTTCCCTTGTCTGAGGAGCATTTGGGTTTGGCGCAGATCCTTCCTTTGTCTGGGGAGCAGTGGCTCCAATCCTTCCCTTGTCTGAGGAGCATTTGGGAATTGACTCCGGTCCCTTACCTTGGTGTGGAATGTTGGGGAATTTGGTCCCTAAGAGAAATTCCAGTCCCCTGCCTTGATGTGGAACAATTTCAAGAGCCTGTAGCAAAATGCCATCAGCTACATGATTTCTGAAGACTGTTATCGTTAAGTTTATGCTGTGGGATTTCCTGTAATAAAAGGATCTCATGGATTTGGAGTCTCCAGTGTCAGAGTGCTGGAATGTGTGATTGCAGGACTGGGGTCATGACACATGGTGCTGGGCACTAGAATGGCACCATCTTGTACTTCACATATGTTTCACACTTGCTAAAAGGGTTAGTCACTGCTGCTATGCCCCTGATGGTTATGTCCACTTCCCCCACCCCAGGTGAATTTCTTTTCCTTCAACATTTCTCAAAATCTATAGGCACTCACAGTATTTCTAAACACTCATATACCTAAATCAAAGTGTTGGTCGTTCTGCTGTTGCCTGAAAAAAAGTGAGGTAAAAAATGTGCACTTCCTGAATTTGGTACACTGTACACCAGCTTCCCCCAGCTTGGTGCCCTCCAGATGTTTTGGACTACGGCTCCCAGCCTTCCTAACCATTGGCCATGCTGGCTGGGGCTGATGGGAGTTGAAACCTAAAACCTCTGGAGGACACCAGGTTGGGGAAGGTACACAACAAGTTAATCCAATAAGACATAGTTTACTCTGTGCTTCTGTTTGTATAGTTTGGAAACCTTCCTAACTTTTAACATTTAACCTAAGCCTCTCTTCCTACAATTTAATGTTTTGCCCTCACCATTCACTATGCTGACTAAGGCTGAAGGGAGTTGTAGGCCCAAACCTCTGGAGGACCAGAAGTTGCGCACCACTGCCTTAGTGGATGGGAGGGAACACTGTTCCCCTTCTTCCTGGTACTCTTTTGTATGCTTACAAAGTATCAGCATATATCCCCCCTTACAAGTACAGCTGGTGCTGAGACGAAAGTTCTCCATAAACCTTCTGCATGCTTTTGTGTGTGGGGGCAAGCCGGAGGGAGGAAAGCTGAACAATCCTTGCAAAATTTTGGAGTAGGGGGAAACTGGAGGTGAAACTCACTGCCTACCACCAAGAGGAGCTTTGGCAGTGGGTGCTTCCACACCCCCGTGTTTCATTCTCCCAGAATCAATCCAATGTCCTCACAAAAGCCATTCTCTGTGTTACGCAAGTTTTCCACCAAGTGTGCGTTTGACAGGGAGCAACAGCCAATTTTGTCTCTCCTCTCTGATCAGTGTACCTATGTAGCACACATATTTCCATACATGTATTTGTTTCATCATCACAAACTGCATGTTTATGTGTGAAGCCTGAAGGCCTGGTGATTTCAGCGAGCCTTAATTCCAAGTATGTTTAGGATTGCGGTGCATTTTTCTTTTTGATATTAACAGTATATTAAGGTTTTCAATCAGATGAAAACAATCATATGATTGAAATAATATGCAGAACAGTGACAAGGATTGTAGTGTAACCCATCTTCTTCACTATAGGTTAAACATACTAGTTCCTGTGTAAAGTTTGTCTTCTGAACCTTTTGAAGCTCCTCTGCATTGTTTCCAACCTGTCAGGTTGAAAAATTGCACCCTTTTACTCCGGAGCAATCAATCTGAAATAAGTATACCCTCTTAGTTCCGTTCTCAACAATCACTAATCATCACTTATCCCATGAATTGGGAACATGAACATATCCAGTCCTCCGGTGCCCTGATTTTATGTACAAAAGATGGTTAAAGTCTGCCAAGGGGTAACTAATCAGAATTAACGGGTGATCTTGAGTATGCATCCTGAGAGCAAGATGCATTTAAGCCCTTTGTCCTGGCTAGGTGCCAGCTGGGATCATTACTTTCTTCCTGTCTGAAATTCCCCTTGATGATCTACAAGTACAACCCCTTTGTATGTGTATTGCAGGTGGCAGGCAGAGAACCAAACGTCGAATGCTCTGCTTGCAAAGCTCTTTGGGATAATGGGGTGGTTTGGAAATGCAAAGGTGTTATTATTATTCCACACTATCTGGCTTTCTAATGTTCCCTTCAAGCTGGTGTATTCCTAAATCTTCTGTCTCAATGTGTATTTGAAAAGGTGTGTGAGCGTGCGCGAGAGAGCGAGCATCTCTCTCTCGCCCCCTCTAAGAATAAGAAGAATGTGCTGAACCCTCTGGCTGGAAGCCAGGACTCTCTGTGGAAGTATAAATCGACCCATCAGGGACGGAGGGGGGAGAGAGATTAACGTTGGCCGTCTTCATTAGTGGGTCCCCTGAGGAAGCAAGGGCTGCCATGAGCTGTGAATGAGACCAGCTGGGGAGGGGAAGGGAGGGTTCGCGGTTTTTATCACTCCCTTTAGAGTCTCCCGAGGAGAGGAGAGGATGATAGGACATAAAATGAAGGAAGCTGAAGCCTTGTAGCAGAACACTTGCTGGCTTCTGATTGGACGAAGCGGTATTTGGCTGCTAGTCCGCTGCTCCAATCAGTGCCCAGTGAGCTGTTTGGACTACTTGGCATGCTAATTGGGAGAAGAAGAGAGGAAATTGGCCCCGTGGCAGCATGATGCCCTGTCGTGCCATGCCATGCCAAACAAGCGAGAGTAATTACACGTGCAGCACCTTCATTATATGGGTTTTCAGGGTAACCAGAAAAGGAATCCTCCTTCTCAGACCTTTTCTTTTCCCTGGGCGTTTGCTTTAATCCAGGTAATTTTACTCCAGTCCTTCCAAGCTCTTTGCATACTTAACCCCTCCATACTAAATCTCCGTCTTCCTCAGGCCCGTGGGTTTGTGCATGCCAAGGGCCTGTTTTCACATGCATGCAAGTTTGCTTTAGCCCAGGCTGCTCAGTCTGGAAGCAATTGCATTTCTGGGTGGGAAGGCTTTCTTTTCTTTTCTTCTTTTGTCTAAATCTTGAAGAAACATATTTCTTAGCACAGCCCTTGACAGATTGAATTGTGATGGAGCTGCTACCGGTACAATCCAGTTAAAGCTAGTCGCTCCTCCCCTCCCTTTTCCTCCTCCCCTGTTTCTACATGCAGTGGAAGGATGCAGATATGACAGCTTGGATCTTGGAGTTCTTTATTCGTAAATACAGGTATGACACTTGCTGCCTGTCTGAACTCTGATCTCAGGGGATCACAGAGAGGGAAGTGTGCTGTCCCTTGCCCTTTTTGAACTGGACAGGCTCATGGTCCGTCAGAAAGGGGATGAATGCGTGTGTTAAATGTTATGCTGCTTTTTAGCAATGGGTCACAGAACTGTTTAAGATGTAAACAAAGGCTTGATACACTGGGACCTTGTTTTGTCTGCCTGCCCTGAGTCGGAAAGGTCTGTGGATAGATGAAATCCAGAAATATATTAGATTTTATGCTGCTGACACAATGCAGGAATTTGGGCAGAGTTCAGAGTATTCCCTGCCTTTCACAACTGCCTAGCACTAACTGAAACTAGGCACTTGGAACAGGTGCTGTTGCTGCCTTGGCTGAAATGAGCATCTAGCCAGCCAGGAAAATTGTAGCTCCAGCTTTGAATGCCTGCCTTTTCCCTGTGGAATGGGGCCTGAATGATTCCTTTCCAGACAGATGATCTGACAGTCCTCCTGTTCCTGTTCTTTTTCATTCCTGTTTCTCTGTGGGTAATTGGAGTCAAAATGAGCATGGAATGGTTAAACAAGTTCCAGTGTTTGTCTTTTATTCATCCCAGATCCTGGGTCAGCGGTTTATGTTTGTGAATGGAAGAGAGATTCCATCTCTAGACATTGTGCCAGAAATGTGTGTGTGTGTGTGCGCGTGCATGAATGTATATAACCTAGACTTGTGTGCTATTATCATGTGTGTTCTGCAGATAGTGACAAAATGGTTCATTCATTTCACAGAAGTTTCATTTCACATCCTCTCAAGAAAAAAATATCTTAACATTTCTAAAGTGTCTTGAATATCAAATTTCTTCTGCCAGGTACATTGATACCAAAATTGCTTCAGTATTCTACCTCAAAAGGGTGAAAAATGTTGAAACCAACTGTGGTTTGGATCATAATTTGGTTTGGTCATAATTTGATATTGTCTGCTTATATGGATAGTTCTTCATGTTTTATACTTGTAATTGCCATGGCCTTTGAACAGTGCAATTAAATAAATTACTTACTGTGGCACATGTAATTTTGGGTTTATTGTAGTAGTAGTAGTAGTAGTAGTAGTAGTAATAATAATAATAATAATGATGATGATGATGATGATGATGATGATGATGTTTATATTGGTCTAGGCAACTTCTGGGGGTTGGGGGCCACATTGCCCCCATGGAACCCATATACATCATCATTCATCATCATCATCATCATCATCATCATCACCATCACAACAACCAGTGTTTATATTGGGGTGGGCAACTTCTGAGGGTTGGGGGCACCCCTGCCCTCCACTGGGGAATTTGCAGCTGTGGCAAAAAAGCAGCAATTTTGCTTGAAAAAAAAGCATGAGGTGAGCACACGTCTTGTTTGGAAACAGAACTGCACTTTTGAGAGGCTTCTGGGAGCACGATTCCTCTTCTAAACAAGGCATGTGCTCCCTGTGCATCTTATTTTCAAGCAAAATCACCACTCTTTTTCCTGCTGCTGCCACTGCCACAGCAGGAAATTCAGTGGGGTCAGGGGGAGTGGAGGCTGCAAAAAAAAAAAAAAAGACCAGGGGGCACATGTGGCTCATGGACTGCATGTTGTCCACCCCTGCTTTATATAATGTATATCCTATGTGCTTAAAGTGCCTCACATACATTTATTAAAATGTACAACAAACTTGTAAGACAGGCCAATATTAATGCCCCCTCTGGTTGGAGGACTCAGCTTGAAAGATGGTGGGCACATTCACAAATCACAGTAACCCATCCTGGCAATAAGCCAAGGTGGGTTGGATGGCACCTAAATAACCCACGGTGCACCCAACAGATGATCGGGCTCACCGTGGGTTGTTCACCCACTCCCTCCCCCTCAGTCCTCCTGCAGGTATCCCATGGTGAGTGAAAAAGGGCTGGCTCGGCTGCTCCCCCCCTGCCGCGATCGCAAGCCCTTTTTCACTCACCATGACTTTTCCCCCCCTTTAACCATTTTTTCCCCAGAGATTATGATCTCCAGTTTGACAGTCAGTTTTTGCGATCTCCATTTTGACAGCCAGTGACAGTCCCTTCAGAGTGTCCAAGTGGCACAATGGAGGGGCTGTCAGGAGTTGGCAACCTTAAAAAAAAAAGCACCCACAATGTGTGAGAATATTTTTGTAATTTCTTTTAAAAAAATTTTTAGGCAGACTTGTGCAAGTGCGCACTTGTGCACTTTTGGGGGTCCACAAATTGGAAGCCTAGGCTGGGCAATGCCTTGGGTACCTGCTGTCAAAGTGCAGCAGATACCAGCCTTGGACACTGACCCAGAGAGGCTCCAAATAGGGGTGTTTGGGTTTTTTTACTTCGCTTTCTCTTGACAGATATCAAAAGGCGAGCTGTTAAGGGAAAGCAAAACCCTTAGCAAATGGGTTTTTATATGGCTGTATATGTCCCTGTCAAAAAACACCCATTGCCCTGTCAAAACCCCGTTTTAAAAGGGAGTGTAAGTTTTGACAGCTAGCTGTCAAAACTTCTTTCCCCTGAAAATGAGGTGGGATTCACTTTTGCACTTTCTTGAGCAGCTAGAGTCTCAGGGAAAGGTGCAAAATGTACAGGTCCCCGAGGACAGTCGGGAAAAAAAAAAGAAAAAGATGAGGAACTTGCTGCAAAGGGGGTGTAAATCACGCTACCGTTTTTTCGCAAGCAAAGATCACTCACAGCTTTAATTTCCCTTGACAGCTTGCCTTTTGACAGCTGTCAAGAGAAAGCAAAGTAAAACAAAACAAAACCCTTACTTGGAGCCTCTCTGGATCAATGCCAAGGGCTGGTACCTGATGCACTTTGATAGCAGGTACCCTGCAGGATGTCACCCAGTTGATGCTTCCAATTTGTGGACCCCAGAAAGTGCACACAAGCACAAGTTCACCTGATTTCAAAAACAACAACATGAAAACATTTGCACACATTGTGGGTGCAAAAATAAATAAAACAGGTTGCTAACCACTGACAGCCCCTCCAATGTGCCGGTTGGGCACTTTGAAGGGGTTGTCACTGGCTTTCAAAACGGAGATTGCGATCTTGAAGAAAAAAACCCGGTTAAAGTGGGGGGAAAGCTGCTGCAAGTGAAAAGGGTTCACAACTGTGGTAGGGAACACCCAGCCAGTGACAGTCACCCCAAAGTGCTACTTGGGCATTTGTGGGGTGGCTGGCACTGGCGGTGGCCTGGGTGAGATTGGCTAGAGCGGCAAGGGGTTTTGGCCACTCTTGCCAAGTGTCTCGCTAGCCCCTTCCCAGTACCCATGATCCCACGATGGGGTTGGTAGTCCGGGTTCGAGTGATATAACAACCCATCGTAGGTAAAACAACCCTAAGAACAAGCCATGGGTTCTCAGAGCGGCGTGTTTCCCCCAAACAAGCCACCCTGCGGGAAATGGTCCAGGTTTGTACCACACGACAACCCACCATGGCTTGTCACCCACAGTGGTTCATCATGTCATGTGAACTCAGTCAGTAGTTCAGCTAAGGCATGGTAGACACCTCTTTGGCCCTAAGGGATGCACAGAATGCTAGGTAGTGACTTGGGGGCTGCATGCGTGCACACAAGCTGTCTGGTGGGCTGCAGTGAGTGTGATTGAGCTGGAGAAGGGAATGCATGGGGAGAATCATCCTCACATGCCCTCTTGCCCAGCACAATTGCACTGCCTCAGTGCAGGAGGGAGAATTGGGGGGCGGGTATCTGGCACCTTGAGCATCCATGGTGGACTGCACAGACATCCTTTGTGGGCTGCTTGTGGCCTGTGGGCCACAAGATGCCTACCCCTGGCCAGTGGCACAGCTAGGTAATTTTAGACCTTGGACTTAATGGTCTTATGGGGTGGCGGTGGCTTTGGCTGGCCATGTGATTTACTTCAGTTGTGAAGCACGTAACTAACATTGCTCTTCTCCACTCCCTGACCACCATCCCATGTTTCACAACTGCTCCTACATTTCTGGTATGTTAGAACAACGAAAACAAAAATAAGAACCTTGTTGCTAACCTTGATTTAAAAAAAGAAACACTCTGAGCATGGGAAGTTTCACATTTTAAACTCACTTAAATCATAGCACCCCAATCACTACAGGAATAAAATGGAGTTTGCTTCTGCTGCCCTGATGCAAGACACATGTACTTGGGAATAAACACCACTTTGTTGTAGAAAAGGAGAGAGAGAGTGTGTGTGTGTGTGTGTAAAAATAATGAAATGAGCATCTGTGACCATGTACGTGTCTAGCCAGCTGCCCCTTTGCTATAATTTTTTTTAAATGCCCGTGCTGACCCAGGTGCTGACTCCAGGCCTGTTTGCTGCCACTCTGATCAGCTGCCACGCTCTGGACAGTAATTTGGGGCAGGGGGCTGCACTGCAGGGCCCTGGACTTTGGCCCTGAGGTCCAGCCCTAGCAGCAGCACTGCCCCTGGCCTAAGACCTTCCAGGGAGATCATGGCTGAGGTAAGATTTGAGTCAGTATTTCCATCTCATAGCTTATTCCCCTAACAACTAAATTAGCTTACCAAAAGCATTTTTCTGGTACTGCCCATAGAGCAAGTGAAACAAGCCTTTTTATTGGATGAAATAGCCATTTGTTGTGAGGTGCCATGGGTCTTGGGGAAGTAAATTCCAATTGCCTGCTCCTTCTGCCGCAACATCACGGGGAGCAAGAATTGACCTGCAAAAATAAATAAATAAGACTAAATGACACAAAAGCAGCCTTCTATCTAAAACAGGGGTGGGACATTTCTTGTCCTCCAGATGTTTTGGACTACAGCTCTCATCATCCCAGCTAGCATTGCCAGTGGTCAGGGATTATGGGAGTTTCAGTACAAAACGCTTGGAGGGTACCAGATTGCCTATCCTTGAGCTAAAAAGTAGGCTAACAGGTGTTTACAAGGGTCACCGAAAGAAGTGCATTCGAGACAAACTGTGAATATCTTCTCAACTCAAAGAACATTTGGACAATGGGACATGTGGAGAAAGCCAACCTAAAACCCCTTTCTGACACACACACACTCACCAAGGAGGGGGGAAGGAGACCCAGGGGGCAGAGACAGCCAGTCTCCACAGAGACCAACAGGGACAAACAACATCTGCATAGAATCACCCCAGGGGGGAAGGCAGGAAGCATCCCCAGGTTCGTCAATGCTCTCGTATATCAGCCCCATCTACATAAGACTTGAATACCTTGGGAGAGCAGACATTTCGGCACCCATAAGAAAGGGCCATTCAACACCACAGGATGGGACCATTAAGCAGGTGGCTTCAAGGGGACCCCACCTACCTGAGGAGGGTGGCAACCCACCTGATTGGCCGCCCACCTGAGGAGGGTGGCAACCCACCTGATTGGCCACCCACCTGAGGGGGGTGGCAACCCACCTGATTGGCCGCCCACCTGAGGAGGGTGGCAACCCACCTGATTGGCCACCCACCTGATTGCAGAGGGAGGGGCTACCTGAAACCCAAGGTATAAAACACCCTGCGCAAGGGAACTGAGTTGTTGGACCTGATCAGCAGTCTTGCCCCATGCTTGGGGTAAGGGAACGAAGGGATCGGCAACCCCGGGTAGCAGCACCCGGCGTGCTCCAGCTAGCTGAAATCACTGGCCGCTTGGGTTGACCGGACCCCCGGGAAACCAAGCTGAAATCACTGGCCGCTTGGGTTGACCGGACCCCCGGGCAACCAAGCTGAAATCACTCACTAGCCGCTTGGGTAGACCGGACCTCCGCCGGGAACCCAGCTAGCCGCTTGGGTAGACCGGACCTCCGCCGGGAACCCAGCTAGCAGCATGCGGTTGACCGGGCCTCTGCTGGAGCCCGAGCTGAACTAACTAGCTGAGAGCCCTGAAATCACGGTGTCCTTGAGATTTCTTGCTTGCTACTTTGTGCTGTACTGATAAGCTGTATTGCTGGCGTGTGTCTGGGTTTGTGACGGTCATTTTGTAAATAAACTTGTTTTATAAAAGATACTTTTGTGGCTATAAGTTATCCCTTTGTTCTAGGCTAAGGGTGATAGTCGCTGGGGGACCTCGGAGAAGGCCCGCCCCCAGGACTCGCTACCCCCTTAGTATTGAACCCGCGCAGAAGACCAGGTTGCCGGTCTTCCACTTGGTGGCAGCGGTGGGATAACTTATTAGCCCAGAATATCTCCCAGACACAAAGTAGCAAGAGCCTAAGGATCACCATGGGCGACCCAGAGCCTGACGGAGCAACTGGGGGAGCCGAGCCACGGCGGCCCCTGCCCGCAACCCCCATCACCCCGGGGTTGGCGGCGCTGATCCGGCTGACGGAGCGGCAGAGGGAGCTGCTGGCAAGTCTGTGGCCGGGTGCCCGACCCAGGGGCCGCCCTATCCCAGTTCCGACAGATGGGAGAGAGGATGTGTGGACCGAGGACCCCGCTCCCCTGGAGCCCCTGGAGCCCTTCGAGCTTCCCTCGGACTGGATGGCACACGAGCGGGAGAGGATGGCCCACGAGCGCGAAATGATCCGGATGCAGATGGAGCTGGCCAAGATGCAGCTTGAGGCGGGGAACACTCCCCCGATTGTCCCCTCCGCTCCTCCCCCTCCGTCGTGGGACCGCAAGGCGTTCCCCTACTACAAGCCAGGGCAAGATGTCCTGATGTTTTTGCACATTTTTGAAATGGCGTGCCAGGAGCAGCGGGTCCCCGACAACTTGTGGTTGTCCGCCCTGCGAACCCAGGTCAGTGGGGACCTGGCTGACCTCCTCGGGGCGCATCTGCGGAAGACCCCGGCAAGCTACGAGGCGTTCAAGGCAGCGGTCAGACAACACTTCGCCCTCTCCGCCGAACATTGCCGGCGAAGATTTCGAGAGGGTAAACCTTCCCCTGGGACCACCCACGTGGCATGGGCAGCCCAGGTAATGCACGTCTGCGAGTCCTGGGTGGAGGCTTCCCGGGCCTCCACCCTGAAGGAAGTTGTCGAGCTGTTCGCCATGGAGCAGTTCTTCACCACCATCCCGAAGGAGCTGGCCGCTGTCGTAAGGGATCAGAAGCCCCGTACCTGTGAGGCGGCGGGGATCATGGCCGACGAGATGGGGCTATACCGGACGGCCCCATCCACCAAGGGAAGTTCCGCTGCCGTGGCCAAGAAGAACCCGGAGCCGGAAAAGGGCCTGCCCCGACGGCGCGGGGAGGCCCCTCGGACCAAGGGGAACCAAAACCCTCGGTCTGGGGCCTGCTTCCACTGTAACGAGATGGGACACCTGCGGCGGGATTGCCCCAAGCTCCAACCCAAGAACCGGGATGCCCGTCCCTCACCGAGGAAAGTAGGACGCGTCGCGGGTGCTGCAGCCGCTCAGGACAACGACAGCGACGACGAGCGACGGTCGGTCCTCTCCCTCCATGCAAGCATCCCCGAGGATCGCAGTGCCGAGGAGGAACTCCAGGAGTGGGATTCCTACCGTCCTGAACCCCGTGCATCGCTGTATCGCATCGCCTCCCCGGACCAGCTGAGATGGAGCCGCAAGCAATTCTGTGAGTCCATCTATATCAATAATGTTCCCCGGGTGGGGTATAGGGACACTGGGGCAGATGTAACGGCTCTGCCCCGGGACTGCGTAGAGAGGTCCCAACTTTTGTCAGGACGTACGTGTACGATCAAACCCTATAACTCCCCCGACATCACCGTCCCCATCGCCCGGGTCCGGATCAAGTACCAGGGGTGGGAAGGAGAGATGGACGTAATCATCCATCGCCAAAAGGAGTGGGGCATCATCATCGGGAACGACCTCGCGTTCCGGGTGGCCAAAGCTAAGATGGGGGTCGTCACCCGGGGACAGGCAAGGCGAGGGGGGCCGCCCGTAACCGCACCGGTCCCAAAGCCTAAGCCCGTGCCCCCTCCACCACCCGGGGTGACCCCATCCCCTGCGGGGCACCCCGGGGAAAACCAGGCCATAGCGGAGCCCCCGAAGGACGAAGGGTTTGCTCAGATGGCTAAAGACTTTGGGACACAAGCCCAATTCAAGGAAGCCCAGCGGCTGGACCCGTCCCTGCGAGAGTGTCGCGCCCTGGCCAACCAAGACCCCAGGGTATCCCTTGCCACGGAAGGATTTATCTGGGACAATGGAACTTTGTACCGGGAGTTCGAGCCAAAGGGGGAAGTGGCACCTGGGCGCAAGCAGAGGCAACTGGTGGTTCCCCAACGGTACCGCCGCGCCGTGTTGCACCTCGCCCACGACGTGGCATGGGGAGGACACCTGGGGCAAAAGCGGACCCAAGCTCGAATTACAGAGGGGTTCTACTGGCCCATGATCGCCTCCGACATTAAGGCTTACTGTCGGTCCTGCGATGTGTGCCAGCGAGTGGGACACAATCGCGATCACCCAAGAGCTCCCCTTCAGCCTTTTCCGGTGGTGGGGATCCCTTTTGAACGGATTGCTATGGACATAGTGGGTCCCCTGAACCCGCCCACCAAGACGGGGAAAAAGTTTGTACTGACGGTAGTGGACTTTGCCACCCACTACGCAGAGGCTTTTGCGCTCGCCTCCATCTCTGCAGCCAGCCTGGCTAAGACTCTGCTCTCTCTCTTTGCCCGCTTAGGAATGCCCCGCACGGTCGTGTCGGACTGCGGCACCGGGTTCATGTCTAAACTGTTCCAGAAGATGTGGGACCTGGGGGGGGTTGACCATGTAACTTCGGTGCCTTACCACCACGAGACCAACGGACTGGTTGAACGCTTCAACCAGACTTTGGGGGAAATGATCCGGGCGTACGCTAGCCGTCACCCGGGAACTTGGGACCAAGCCCTACCCTACCTCCTCTTTGCCTACCGAGATGCTCTGCAGGAAAGCCTCGGGTTTTCCCCGAATGAACTGATGTTTGGTAGAGAACTACGGGGGCCCTTGGCTTTGTTGCGGGAGGAATGGGAGGGGGCTGCCGGCAGTTCGCCCGTGCCGGTTCACACTTTTCTGCGGTGGCTACGGGACACCCTCCACAGCGTTCGAGAAGCCGCCCAACAGCATCTGAAGGCAGCCCAGCAGCGGCAAAAGGAGCTGTATGATAGAACCGCAGTAGCCCGGACTTTTGAACTGGGTGATAAAGTGTTGGTTCTGCGTACCCTCAAAACGGACAAGCTGTGTCTTAAGTGGGAGGGTCCGGGGACTGTAGTTGAGAAACTTGGACCAGTCAACTACAAAATACTCTTTGCTGGGACTCCTGGAAAATGTAAAGTGTTTCATGTGAACATGTTGAAATTGTATGTAGACCGGGGTGCGGGACTGGGCTGTGTGAAGGAACATAATGATAAGGATTTCGCTGATGGGGATCTGTTGGGAGAATGGGGGGATGGTGGGGGAATGGAAGAAATCTCACTGTCACCCGCCCTGTCCGAGGCTCAGCGGGAGCAAATGAAGCGGGTGCTGGATGAATTTGGGACCATGTTCTCAGACCGCCCCGGGCGGACCCCACTCATCCAGCACACCATTCAAACGGGTGACAGCCCCCCTCTGCAATCTCTGCCATACCGGGCGGTGGGACCCCATGCTCAAGTCATTGCTGAGGAGGTCAAAGCCATGCTAGACCTAGGGGTGATCGTCCCTAGTTCTAGCCCATGGTCCTCCCCGATTGTCCTGGTGGCCAAAAAGGATGGGGGGGTGCGGTTCTGTGTGGACTATCGGAAAATCAACAAGGTGACCGTCCCTGACCCGTACCCCATCCCCAACATGGATGTCTTGCTGGAGAAGCTAGGGAGGGCCAAGTACATTACCACCCTAGACCTCACCAAGGGCTATTGGCAAGTTCCGCTGGACGCGGATGCTGCGCTCAAGTCTGCCTTTGTCACACACCTGGGTTTATTCCAGTTCACCACTCTTCCCTTCGGAGTCCGGAATGGTCCGGCAACCTTTCAGAGGCTGGTGAATGGAATGCTGAACGGGTTGGGAGAATTTGCCTGTGCCTATCTGGACGACATAGCTATCTTTAGCTCCACTTGGGAGCAGCATCTGCAGCATGTCCGGCGGGTCTTCCAGCGGATCCGGGACGCTGGGTTGACGGTGAAAGCAAAGAAGTGCCAGGTGGGGCTAGGGGAGGTTGAGTACCTTGGACATCGCGTCGGAGGGGGGAGCATCAAACCCATGGAAGCTAAGACCGAGTCGATTCAGAAATGGCCCCAACCCGCAACCAAAAAACAGGTGCAGGCTTTTCTGGGACTTGCAGGGTACTATCGGAAGTTTGTGCCACACTTCAGTCAGCTAGCCGCCCCTCTGACTGATCTTTGTAAGAAGCGCCACCCGAACAGGGTCCAGTGGACCGCGGCTTGCCAGACCGCTTTCGACGGGTTAAAAGCCTGCCTCACGGCAGCTCCCATTCTGCAAGCCCCAGACTTCGAATCCCCCTTCGTTCTACAGACAGATGCCTCTGAGGCCGGGATGGGGGCGGTGTTGTTACAGGAGAAGGTGGGAGAAGGGCTGTGCCCCGTTGCATACCTGAGCAAGAAGCTCCTGCCCAGAGAACGTAGTCTTGCCACCATTGAGAAGGAGTGCCTGGCCGTGGTGTGGGCCATCACCAAGTTGCGCCCCTACCTCTGGGGGAGACGGTTCCGCCTGCAGACTGACCATTCCCCCCTGTGCTGGTTAGATAGAGTCAAGGGCAACAACCAAAAACTCCTACGGTGGAGTCTGGCGTTGCAAGACTTTGACTTCGAAATTGAGCACATCAAGGGTAAGGACAATGTCTTGGCTGATGCACTCTCCCGGGCTTTCTCAGGTGATGGGCAAGTCGATGGGAAATTGGGGTGTGGGACCCCAATGCCATCTTTTCCCCGGGGGGGAGATGTGGAGAAAGCCAACCTAAAACCCCTTTCTGACACACACACACTCACCAAGGAGGGGGGAAGGAGACCCAGGGGGCAGAGACAGCCAGTCTCCACAGAGACCAACAGGGACAAACAACATCTGCATAGAATCACCCCAGGGGGGAAGGCAGGAAGCATCCCCAGGTTCGTCAATGCTCTCGTATATCAGCCCCATCTACATAAGACTTGAATACCTTGGGAGAGCAGACATTTCGGCACCCATAAGAAAGGGCCATTCAACACCACAGGATGGGACCATTAAGCAGGTGGCTTCAAGGGGACCCCACCCACCTGAGGAGGGTGGCAACCCACCTGATTGGCCGCCCACCTGAGGAGGGTGGCAACCCACCTGATTGGCCACCCACCTGAGGGGGGTGGCAACCCACCTGATTGGCCGCCCACCTGAGGAGGGTGGCAACCCACCTGATTGGCCACCCACCTGATTGCAGAGGGAGGGGCTACCTGAAACCCAAGGTATAAAACACCCTGCGCAAGGGAACTGAGTTGTTGGACCTGATCAGCAGTCTTGCCCCATGCTTGGGGTAAGGGAACGAAGGGATCGGCAACCCCGGGTAGCAGCACCCGGCGTGCTCCAGCTAGCTGAAATCACTGGCCGCTTGGGTTGACCGGACCCCCTGGGAAACCAAGCTGAAATCACTGGCCGCTTGGGTTGACCGGACCCCCGGGCAACCAAGCTGAAATCACTCACTAGCCGCTTGGGTAGACCGGACCTCCGCCGGGAACCCAGCTAGCCGCTTGGGTAGACCGGACCTCCGCCGGGAACCCAGCTAGCAGCATGCGGTTGACCGGGCCTCTGCTGGAGCCCGAGCTGAACTAACTAGCTGAGAGCCCTGAAATCACGGTGTCCTTGAGATTTCTTGCTTGCTACTTTGTGCTGTACTGATAAGCTGTATTGCTGGCGTGTGTCTGGGTTTGTGACGGTCATTTTGTAAATAAACTTGTTTTATAAAAGATACTTTTGTGGCTATAAGTTATCCCTTTGTTCTAGGCTAAGGGTGATAGTCGCTGGGGGACCTCGGAGAAGGCCCGCCCCCAGGACTCGCTAGCCCCTTAGTATTGAACCCGCGCAGAAGACCAGGTTGGCGGTCTTCCACTGGACAAATGGTTTGAGAAACTGTATAACGTCATTAAATGCCCCAAAATAGAGATATCCTCGAGTGTGTTGTAGATGGTTTAAGCTGAAGGAATCTGTCAATTCTGGGTGCTGGACAAGATGTTCCACACAGTTCCTTCTGACAAAATGATTCTGGGCCAAACTACCACATGACGTTAAGTTCTGTGATTGAAGAACGCTCAATATAATTTTCTTCTTCAAAAACAAACCACATGGGATTTGGATTGGGCCCAGGGAGAGGAGAGTCCAACCCATTCTCCTATGCCTTGGCCACAATCCAAATCAGCATGGAACCCCAATGTAATGTATAGTTTAGCCCTCTGTGTAGTTTGATGACTGATAAGAGCAGAGCTCAATAGAATCGGTAGGTAGTCTAGATTTTGTAGGAGTTTCTGGCTGCCAGGAGAAATTGTATTGTGTGAGACCAAGTTGGTAACTCTGGGCTGGAAAGGAAAGTACCGGTAGTTATAGTTTGGAGGAACTACAGATAGCTGCTGTTGCTGTTACTCAAAGTCATTTTACTCTTCAGATAAATCCATTCTTTTTGACGGGCTTGGGTGTCAAAATTGCTTGTGTGCAATCATAGATATAGATGATTGTAGATTGGAAAGACTATTTTGCTATTGAGCAACTGCTGTACTACTTCTCTTCATTGCTAGTCTAACAGTGTGGTCCCATGCATGTCTACTCAGAGGTAAACCCCATTGAGCCTTAGGCTGCAGTCCTGTACACACTTGCCTGGGAGTAAGAGCTGTTGAAGTCAGTGGGAGTTATTTCTGGGTAAGCATGCATAGGACTGGGCTGCATAGGATGGATTTAATAGATGGGATTTGGAAATGTGGGGTCTGAGGGTAGGTGGTGGGAAGGGTCCCCCCTGCATTCTTCATCCTCAGTCCATTGTATCCCTTCATCAACCCAGTATAGGAGGGAACAGTTTTACCCCCCTTTGTCAGTCTTTTGGGCTGTTGTCAATAACAAATGGTTTTGCTATGCCTCATTTGCATATTGCTTTTTAAGCCTCTGCATCCTCTTGTTCTCCTTTTCATCTCCTCCTCTCCTCCCCCACCAAGAATTCTCTAGATGTTCAAGTCTTCCAGCCCCCTCATCTACTTCTTTCATATTTTTTTTGTTCTGATTTCCAATGCCCAGGAG
>JAHFWL010001201.1:0-26683 GCA_021292165.1 Shinisaurus crocodilurus | reverse complement strand
CTCCCTCTGCACAGCCTACTGGAATGGCTGGTGGTGGTGACAGTAGAGGGAGGAGGAGCTTCAGGAGGGCACCTTTCAGCAGGGCTGGTGGAATGGCCCTGCACTCCCTCTCATCACCCTCCTCTCAGCCTGCTGGAATGGCTGCTGCTGGTGACAGTTGAGGGAGGAGGAGCCTTCAGGAGGGAGGCCTTTCAGCAGGGCATTCATGCACACTCCTTGGACACCTTGTAAGTAAGGTAAGCACAAGAAACCTGAACCTAAACCATGAGAAAGTCTCCAAAATTTTCTTTAGCATTGAATTTCTTTCCAAAAGCAATTTCTTTCCTTTCAAGCTGAATAAGAATGGTTAAAAAAAATGAGGGAGAAATTTTTTTTAATTATTTTATTTATTTTATTTATCCCACCTTTTTTCGTGCCAAGGCGGCTTACATAATCCTCCTCCTTTCCATTTTATCTTCACAACAGCCCTGCGAGGTAGGTTAGGCTGAGAGTCTGTGACTGGCCCAAAGTCACCCAGTGAGCTTCATGGCCCGAGCGGGGACTAGAACCTGGATCTCCCGAGTCCCAGTCCATGCCACACTGGCTCAAAAGTGGCTCACACTGGCGGGTTCTAGTCCCCGCTCGGCCATGAAACTCACTGGGTGACTTTGGGCCAGTCATGGACTCTCAGCCTAACCTACCTCACAGGGTTGTTGTGAGGATACAATGGAGGAGTGGAGGAGGAGGATTATTATGTAAGCCGCCTTGGGTTCCTTGCAGGAAAAAAGGCGGGGTATAAATATAATAAATAAATAAATAAATAAATCTAGCTCTTTCCAGCACAGCACCAATTTAAAGCAGGTGTGGGGAACCTCTTTCAGTTTGAGGGCTGCACTCCATTTTGGAGAAGCTGTCAGGGACCGTATTCCAGTGGTGCGTAGGGCTGAAGGCAAAAGGGTTGCAGCCAAAATATATGCACACCCCCCCGCATATTTTAGCTTAACGCTGTTACTGCTGGCAACTAAACCTTAGCACAGGCATTTCGGTCTTTTAAACAGGAGCAAAACTGCACAAATGCTGGAAAACTACCAAACTATTGGTGGTAGGGAGAAAGGGGGTGGGACCAAGGAAAAATGGGTGTGGCCATCCAGGGAGCCCTAGAGGGCCAAATCGGGACCCCAGGTGGGCCGAATTGGGTCCATGGGCCTGAGGTTCCCTGCCCCTGATTTAAACAAAGGTTGTTCCCAGAGAGGGCACCTCCTGAAAGGTCACTCACTGCTAAAGTCATTGCCGCAAAAAAAATCTTTCCAAACCTGTCATACTGTTACACCTGAGGAGAACATTTATAGTCATGTTTTGGACAATGAATATGATCATCCAGCCCTCTAAACAGGGCTGATTTATAAGGAAAATTCATCAGTTTAGAGCTGACAATTTAAGAGTTCAGAATCCGGCATGCCAGTGATGCTTCAGTCATTAAGGAATATGGCCATAATGTTTTATGGAAGTGCCTGATGCCTTCTTCCGTGAGCATTCCTCCTCCTCCTCCTCTGGCTACAGGCGTGACATACACAAGCCTTTTGCTTCCAGAAGTCCTTACACATCGAACCATAAAGGCAAACCTGAGTGATCTTGTATCTTCTGGGGGCTTTATGGCGTTATAAAATATGTTTTATGTCCCAATCAGTGGCAACAATTTATGAACAGAAAGGCTCCAAAAGATATAACATCAGACTATGTATTTTAACACAGTTTGAGCGAACGGTAAAGCTCAGGATGACATTTGCTCTCGACGCTCATGGAAAAATGAATAGTAATGTGGGAAGATTGATGGCTTATTCCATCAGGACAGGGTTTCCGGAGAGATGTGTTTTATGAGCGATGCAGACAATAACTAGTTGGCTTAAAGAACAGGATTGATTGGGCCATGCGGTTACCTTCTTAAAGAATGCTAACACTTTCCCCTGCTCCATTTGTGCAATTTTGCTGCTAACCATTCCGAGTGTTTATTTATTTATTTTTTAAAAAGAAAATGCCATTAGATCTACTGGCGGGTACCGGCAGCTGGTTTCAATACCACATTTTATTTATGCGGATGCACCGGTTATAAGGTAGCATCATGGGATAATAATGAAATGGTCCCATTTTATGGGCAGCTTCTTTGTGAAATTAAAATGAAGCTCCTTTCAAAGCAAAAAGGAGCATTGACTCTGGTTCATGCTCTGGAAGGCATCCGTCACGTTTACACATCCTGCCATACACAATACATTGTGCCTTTATCACAAAAACCTGACTTCAGGCAATGCCCTGCTGCCCTTCAATTTAAGTTACAAAGGATTGCAGACATGATGTACATCTCTTTTTCATGTGGGCACAGTGCCCATATTTAGAAGGGATGGCATCTCCAGTTTAAAAAGATCAGGTGGCAGGCAGTGGGAAACACCTTCCCTGCCTGAGATCCTGGAAAGTGCTGCCAGTCAGAGTAGATGGTGACTAAGTTCAGATAACGTGATAACCTGCACTCAAGGGTTGAGTGTGGGTTGTTGTTGAACCGTGGTTGTTATTGAGATGTGGGTTGTCTGGACCCAACTGCGCTAACAAGCCATGGCTTGTTAGCCCCGCACAACCTATGAAGAGAACCCGTGGTTTGTTGTTGGGTTGTGACCTGTGGGTTGTTCATCACCATGGTTTGTTATCTCGGCTGGGTTCAGACAACATAATAACCCACATTTCAACAACAAACCACGGTTCAGTGTGTTATAAATAAGGTCCTTGTCTGGGGGAAAAAAGGCTACACCCTGGGCAGAAATCGTAAGATGGTGCGCAGAGGAAGTCTCCTGGAAAGTCCCTAGCAGACCAAAATTAGTCAGCTTGCCTCGCAACAGGCAGACAAGCCAATCAGTATAAGTACACGTACACATTCTATAAGTATGCGCGCAGCATCCTGTATTGAAAACTTGTTTTGATCATGATATATAAGTGTGTGTGTGACGCTTAGGTGGGGCTGTCTCTTCTTGCATAGAGAGGCAGACCAGCGCTGCAATAAAGTTTTGAAGACCCACCTAGTTGTCTTGCTAATTCTCATTGGAGTCCAAAATCCGGTTGGACAAGCCTAGAGCTATAACTAAATAGTGCTCACAACAAGTGACAACCAACACTCAACCCTTGAGTGTGGGTTATCATGTTTTCTGAGCCCAGTCAATGCCTGGAATAGATAGATACATAGTAGACTTAGTAGAAGACAGTTTCTTATGCTGTCCATGGAGTATAACAGACCTAAACATAGGACTGGGTGAACATGCAATGTGAGAGCTAGCTGAAGTTCTCTGAATCCCCCCTTGAAGCTCATTTTGCCTTGTTTGTATTCCTGAATGCAAGCATCTCTCTCTCTCTCTCTCTCTCTTTGATCAGGAAAAATTGGCATTGTTGATCAGGAAATGCACCAAAATACATACTTTTCCCCCAAAGGCGTGAAAATGCAGATGTTTAGGGGAAATACACATTTGCCCAATTGCACATTTTTGGAAGTGTGCATTTGCACACTTTTGAACATGAACACAAATTTGGGAAATTGCAAAAAATTCCCAGGAATTGTGCTCTTGCTTGCATTCTCATTGAGGGTTGTGAATGGGGGATGTTTGCATGGTTTGCGAATGGGAACAGGATTCTTGTACATCCCTAGATATGTGCGCAGAGGAGGTGCTCAGCGAGCCAAGCTCATGAGGGGTGTGAAATGTCTATGTGTGTTGTTATAGAGAGTTCAGCCATGATGGCTTTCAGTACATGTGAAATTTTGTATTTTTGGTTGGTATCGCCCTGGTACCTTGGCCAAAGTATCCAGTTTTTCTGAGAAAGAAAGAGCAAGAAGGCATGAATGCTGCCAGTAACTAGAGTGAGCCCCATATAGAGGCACTGCTCCAGGAGAAATACTGCAGTTACCATTAAGGATGAGCCATTCCGTCTGCTCTGTCCTGCTCTACCCCAGTGCCTGGGAAATCTTAAAAGGCGCTGGGGGTTACTCCAGCTCTCCTTTGGCACATTTGCTGATTGTTTGTTTGTTTGTTTGTTTTTGTTCTTTTTTTGCTTTTGGACAAGAAAAAGGGCATGTTTCGGTTTTAATTTTTTTCTTTTTTTTTTTTTGTTTAAATAGTCATTTTGATATTGTCGCTTTAAACTTGTATTTTATTGTATTGTTTCAATGTGATATTTATATACTTTTCTAACAGCGCAATCCAGTGAGGCTGCCTGTAACCTTCCGGACGGGGAGGATTGTTGTGATATGTATCACATTACCAGCTGCAGCACATTGTTTACACATGGGACAGAATGGCGAGGTAAACAGGTTTATTATGTCTTACTAGAAACTGTGGTTTCTGGACTGTGAGAACTGTATGAGCTAGTCACATGGTTTGTATGTTCTGATGACGTGCTAACTTGTTTTCTGTCTGAAGCCATCTTAGAGAGAGGCAGGACTGCTTTCTCTCTTCTTCTTTGTTCTTCTTGCTGGGCTTTTGTTACTGCAACAATGTAACACCTTTGCTGAGGTGGAGTGAAGCTCAACTTACTCCACTGGATGTAATGCTTGCTATGCATTTGCACTCTGCACATGGACTGTAACTAGGAAATGTATACTCTGTAGAACTTTACTTGCTAAGTGAATAAACAGGTAGAATTAGACCTGTGGTGTTACAGAGTGTTCCTGACTCCATGAATTAATCTGCAAACGGAGAAGCTGGAAGCAGGTCAGATTACAAAGCACGCTGCGGAAAGGGGGGAGGTCTGGAAGATCTGTGTGTGGAATGTCTGAGTTCGGCTAGCACACAGAGACAGGATCTTAAATCTCTCCACGCACACGCACTCTGCTGCTTACGCTGACACGCACAAGCGACTTCAAGGATTACAGGCATCCTATGCATGGCGCCTCCGTGCTTCTCCGGCTACCTCGGAGCTGCAGCCAGCGCGGTTTTCTTCCGCGCCGGATACGAGGGTGGGGGGGGGCGCTCCGAGTTTGGAGTCCCAGCTCCGACCTCGTAGCAAGTTTCTGAGGTCGGAGCTGGGGCTCTGAACTATCCCATGGCTGTCTAGACTCTGTCCAGCAGCCATAGGATTGTACCCTAAGCCGCTATGGGGGCCTTCTTTGGCCAGCATAGAAATAAACTGTAACATGGTAGCAGAGGCCTAGAACCTCACTGTCTATGTGTGACCTCTACTGATCAAATTACAAGGAGTTGCCCACAAGGAACTCCAGATACAAGCAAATCGCCACCTGGCTACCAAGTCACTACTCCAGCCAGACTACACATGAGCTTGTGGCAGGATAGCCCAATCCTGAAGTGTCCCCACCGCAAGATAGAGCAACTGCCTAAAGTACCACCTGGCACCCCTCTTGATGCCTTTTGTCCTGTATGCCTCTACCGTCCTGTGTCCCGGTGACATGGCTTTTGTAATGCTCAGTCAGCTAGCTTTCATTCAGGGTACACACGTCACACTAAGCCCCCCCTGTGAATAAGCCATGGTGGGTTGGTTGTTCACTGAACAACCCACGGTATGCCCGACAGACGGTCGGGCATACCATGGCTTGTTAGGTTTTGCATAGGCAGAACGAGATTATCACCTGACATCAGGATTATCACCTGACATGGAGGTTGTCTCTTGAGATGAAGTACACAAGGCTCCGGTCACCAGACATAGTCTCAAGGTGATATGACTCAGCAGCCTTGGACAGGTTTGGAATCAACATGTTGATGAATAGGTTATACAACTGGGGTGAGTAATATCCTATTTATAGGTGCAGGGTCTGTGGTATAAAGCTAACACACTTGTTGATAGCTTCACTCACTTGCTGTCTTGCTCGTCTCGACTCGACATGTCTCTTGTTCTGGACTTCACTTCATCTAGCCCTTACCACTGGGGTATTGGATTTGTATCTGCAATGATGTAGTGAGTAAGAGATGCATTGCTTGCCTTAATCCCATGTAATTGGGTCTTACAAATAACTCTTTAATCTTTATTAACTGCTGTTATCTCCTCCTTCCGCCTGCGTGACTGGGACTGAGGGTCATTGGCTAGGGAAGCTTTTGAACCCGGGTCAGACTAGCTCTCACATCTGGTTATGGGCCCAGATAATCAGCAGATAAGATTGTTATCTCAGATGGGGCAGATAAGCCCAGAGACGCAGTACGGAGAAATTAGGCAGTTATAGGGTTAAGAGAATTATTTAACATTTGTAAGAACGGTTTGTAAATAACCGGGAGGCGTGTGTTGCTAGAGCTGGGTGCTGATAACAGCGGCTTGGAATGCAGCACAACTGAAGAATGCAGAGGCAGAGAGACGGAGGATTTTTCGTTTTGAAAGCAGCTGGAACGGAGGTGCCAGGCTTGGCAATTCCAAGGCTACCGACTGTGAAAAGAAGCTGAAACGGAGGTGCCAGGCTGGGCAGCTACTAGGCTGAAAAGTGAACAACGCTGGACACAAGGATTTCGTTTTCCACAGCTTGCTGGAGTGATTGTTAAGGAGCTGTATCGGGCAAGGAAATAATCTCCAGGAGGCTCTGTGTCTACTCATTTGAGTCAAGGCTACAGCAGGAGGATCATATTTCTTTTACAGTTTGCTTCTTCACTCAGCAGCGGATCAGCTATCTTTTGCATTGTATCAACAAGTGGCTTGGATTACAAACGACGTGGATTACGTCTGGTGGGCAAAGCGTCTGGAGCGTCATGTCGCAGCAAAGTCACGTGTGACAGGAACGTATCTTGGGAAACTTGATACTACACGGGAGGCTGTATCAAACCAGCGGAGGCGTGGTTTTAAAACAGCAGGGGGAAAACAGCGCGGCAGTTTTTGAACAGAGAAAGCTGTGCTTAAAATGGGAAGCTGTTCTTCAATTTCTTCATGTGGGATCACAGAAGAAGGAGCTTGAAATCAGCAGGGGTGCTGCTGATGGGAAAAACTTTGTGTTTTAACCCAGGACATAACAAGAAAGACATTATTTTGTGTTTGGACAGAAAACATTGGATTGTTTAAACAAAGCTTTCTGTGTTGGACATGAATAAGCAGAAAGAGGACTATGCAAATGGTCAGAGGTTTGAAAGTCATGTTTTTGGAAATGTATCTTGAAAGTTTGAATAACTTGGACTCAAGAAAGTGAATATGCTCAGAAATGTCAGGAAATGTACTGAATGTATATGACTTGAGTATATTGTGGATTTTTCTGTAGCAAAACGTAAGATGGCACAAAACTCTTAAAAGACAAAGAGTCTATTGCACTGCGTTGGAAAGAGCATTATTATGACCTTTTAAATCGTAAATCTAAGGTGGATAATGAGATTTTTTCGCAAATCCCGCAAAAACAAATTAAAGAGGAACTTGCAATACTCCCCACTTTGGATGAAGTAAAAAAAGCCATTAATCAAATGAAGAACAACAAAGCTAGTGGACCAGATGGTATTCCTGCTGAAATCTTTAAAGAAGGGGGGCCCGAACTTGTACAACATCTTCATAAACTCATCGAAAAAATCTGGATAAGAGAAGAGATCCCAGAAGACTTCAGGGATGCCATAATTATCACCCTCTTTAAGAAGGGTGATAGAACAGACTGTGGAAACTATCGGGGCATTTCTCTCTTAGCAACCGCAGGTAAAATATTTGCTAGGATTCTCGCAAACCGTCTTCTATCTATTTCAGAAGAGATCCTCCCTGAAACTCAATATGGTTTCCGCCCCTCTAGAGGGACAGTAGACATGATTTTTACTGCACGTCAGCTCCAAGAAAAATGCCGGGAGCAAAATCAACCCCTTTATATGGCATTTATCGATTTGGCTAAGGCCTTTGATACTGTAGACCGTACAGCTCTCTGGACTATCCTTATGAAAATTGGATGCCCCAATAAAGTGAATATCTTGCGACTTCTCCATGACAACATGACGGCAACGGTTTTGGACAACAACGGCTCTCATGGTGCTCCATTTAAAGTGGGATCAGGTGTTAAACAGGGATGTTTATCGCCCCAACACATCAAGGGGAAACTTCCCACCGGTGTGGGAATTATAATCGAACAGATGGAAAGCTTTTTAATCTCAGCAGGCTGAAAGCAAAAAGTAAGGTAATTACAACCTCGTTGTGGAACTTCAGTATGCTGATGATAATGTGGTCTCCGCACATTCAGAGGATGATCTCCAAACTATCCTAAATGCTTTTGCAGAAGCATACGAAAAACTTGGTCTCTCACTTAACATCAAAAAACCAAAGTGCTTCATCAGCAAGTGCAAGCCAATCCTTTGGTGATGCCATCTATCCAGCTTGGCGGGACAATACTGGAAAATGTCGATCATTTTCTCTATCTCGGCAGCTATCTTTCTGTTACAGCTAACATCGACAGTGAAATCCAGCATCGTCTGAGCTCCGCAAGTGCCGCATTTTCTCGAATGAAACATAGAGTGTTCGAGGATCGGGATATTTGTAAGAAGACCAAAACACTGGTTTGAAGCCATTGTATTACCAACTTTATTGTATGCCTGCGAAACATGGACTATCTATAAACGTCACTTCCAACTCCTTGAAAGGTTTCATCAACGTTGCCTCCGGAAAATCCTGCAAATTACTTGGGAATAGGCGAACAAATGTCAGTGTACTGGAAGAAGCAAAGACTACTAGCATTGAAAAAATGATCCTTCAACGCCAACTTCAGTGGACCGGTCATGTTGTTCGAATGCCTGACTGCCGTCTCCCAAAGCAGTTACTTTACTCCCAACTCAAGGATGGAAAGCGGAATATCGGTGGTCAATATAAGAGGTTTAAAGATGTTCATAAGGCTAATCTAAAAAAATGCAATATAAACATCGAAAACTGGGAAGCTCTGGCCCATGAACGATCTAAATGGAGGTTGGCCTTTCACAAAGGTTCCATGGACTTTGAAGAAGCCCGAGTGCAAGGTGAAAGGGAGAAACGTGCTAAGCGAAACATGTCAAATGAATCCTTTACAGGACCATCTTCTATCTGGTAGCCTGTGTCCTCACTGTGGGAAGCTGTGTGGATCTAGAATTGGCCTCCACAGTCACTTACGGACCCATTGCTAGAGTCTACACAATCTTCTTTAGAATTTCCTCCTTTATCCCAGAAGACAATCTTACTCGGTCACGAGTGATCGCCTGATGATGGTTATCGCCCCAACATTATTTGCCATTTTCATCGCCATGGTTTTACATCTTGTCAAGGGAAACTTCCCACCGGTGTGGGAATTATATCGAACAGATGGAAAGCTTTTAATCTCAGCAGGCTGAAAGCAAAATAAGGTAATTACAACCTCCGTTGTGGAACTTCAGTATGCTGATGATAATGTGGTCTCCGCACATTCAGAGGATGATCTCCAAACTATCCTAAATGCTTTTGCAGAAGCATACGAAAAACTTGGTCTCTCACTTAACATCAAAAAACCAAAGTGCTTCATCAGCAAGTGCAAGCCAATCCTTTGGTGATGCCATCTATCCAGCTTGGCGGGACAATACTTGAAAATGTTGATCATTTTCTCTATCTTGGCAGCTATCTTTCTGTTACAGCTAACATCGACAGTGAATCCAGCATCGTCTGAGCTCTGCAAGTGCCGCATTTTCTCGAATGAAACATAGAGTGTTCGAGGATCGGGATATTTGTAAGAAGACCAAAACACTGGTTTATGAAGCCATTGTATACCAACTTTATTGTATGCCTGCGAAACATGGACTATCTATAAACGTCACTTCCACCTCCTTGAAAGGTTTCATCAACGTTGCCTCCGGAAAATCCTGCAAATTACTTGGGAAGATAGGCGAACAATGTCAGTGTACTGGAAGAAGCAAAGACTACTAGCATTGAAAAAATGATCCTTCAACGCCAACTTCAGTGGACCGGTCATGTTGTTCGAATGCCTGACTGCCGTCTCCCAAAGCAGTTACTTTACTCCCAACTCAAGGATGGAAAGCGGAATATCGGTGGTCAATATAAGAGGTTTAAAGATGTTCATAAGGCTAATCTAAAAAAATGCAATATAAACATCGAAAACTGGGAAGCTCTGGCCCATGAACGATCTAAATGGAGGTTGGCCTTTCACAAAGGTTCCATGGACTTTGAAGAAGCCCGAGTGCAAGGTGAAAGGGAGAAACGTGCTAAGCGAAAAGCACGTCAAATGAATCCTTTACAGGACCATCTTCTATCTGGTAACCTGTGTCTCACTGTGGGAAGCTGTGTGGATCTAGAATTGGCCTCCACAGTCACTTACGGGCCCATCGCTAGAGTCTACACAATCTTCTTTAGAATTTCCTCCTTTTATCCCGGAAGACAATCTTACTCGGTCACGAGTGATCGCCTGATGATGATGACTGAATAATTAGTAGGTATGTTTATATGGCAAAGCTAAGAGATGGATTATTTTTCATACTGTAATGATGTAATAAAGAAATGGAAAGTTGTACTGTTGCAACTATAAAAGGTTAAATGCTTATATGTATTCATGTACATGCATGCATATCACATGATGTTTGGTCATTTAGATTCACAGGCCTGTGAAAGAAAATGCAAACTATGTTTGGGAAAGCATTTGGAAATTGTAATTTTCACATGAAAGGTAATTTTGTGCACATAAACAAGGGATGCTAGCTTCAACAGGTAAACTGGAAGGCAAGCTGAAAAACCAGTTCATTTCATTCAATTTGTTCCTGGTGATCTTGTGGGTACTCTGATGGTTTTTAGAGGAAAGGCACGTTATTTCATGATGTTAATTGATCAATACACGAGGTACAGGTTGTGTACATGTTAGATAGAAAACTGGAGTATTGAACAGAGTCAAGGTGTTTTGTGCTTGGATGGGAAACAAGCATATTACCCATGTTACCTACCGTATTTCTTTTGAGATAGGGGGAAGTTCAATTCAGTGCATGTTTTGATGCATTTCTAACAGGATGTGATATTGAACACATGGATTGTGTGGAAGAGTAAACAAACACTCAGAAGAGGTGAGAATAATTTGGTTAATGAGGTTTGGGTAGAAGCTCTTAAATGTTTTTGATTATGTACATGATAGAAGTTTTAGTTCTGTGTGTTGAACTGTACACCTTATAGAAAGTAGTGTAGAAGGAGGAATCTTCTGGAGAAACATTTCAGGATCTTGGATCTGATATGTAGGTACATACACCTCAAAGTTAGAAGAAATCTGTAAGGGAGCTTACATGAGATTTTCTAGAAATGAGAATATTGTTTCACATGAATAACACTTGGATAGTGAGATTATCTAGAAGTGTTGAGTATAATGCTAATGAAAAGGTAGATCATTTTTCAAAATTAATTCTGTTAATGCAGGAGATGCATCAAGCTCAGAGTCAGAATAGAAAAGCATTTGCTGAAGGACAGTCAGGTAAATTTGACAAACTCTGATACACATTTGGTTTAGTGGAGGCTAAAAAATGATTGTTCATCATTGGTGCAAATTTATTGGAACAGGAACCTGATAACTGATAAGGTAAGGAACAGGTGAGTCAAACAACCTGTGAGATATCAGGATGAATTTGCAGGAAAAGCCATTTGAAACTTCAAAATTTCAAAGAGGTGAAAAATTGTCTGTTAAGGAAGCTAAACCATAGCTTCAGGCTATGCAAGCTGAGTTGATTTTTGGATAAAGAACAAAACATGGAAGCTGGTGAAACAAACAGCAGTTCATGGAACTCATTGTTACCAGATAGATTTTTTAGGTGAAAACTAACCAGATTGGCAAAGGTTAAGTATATGAAAACGCAAGATTGGTTGCTTGTGATTTTGCTCTAGTTAAAGGAGCAGGATAATCATAAGATGAGTGCAACAACAATTTGCTTTGGAAACAGTTAGACTGATGTTTAAGAATGTGGAGAAATGTATGAATATTTCACAGTTGGAAATATTGGAACATAAGCATTTTAAATGAGAGGAAGTCTTTGGAAAACTGTCTGAGATTTTCTGTAGAAAAGTTAGAATCAGCTGGAGGCTGGAATTCTGTTTTGAACTCAAACATTGCTGAATTGAGATTTGCACAGAGAGGCAGATCAATGTTTGTTTGTTAAACAGGAGGAACAGGGACATAGACTGTATGTACTTTGTTTAAATAGATGATCTATTGTTTTTTCTGGACAGATAAAAGCAATATGATATAATTGATCCAGGGTTTGGAATTTCATTGAATTGAAACTGCTTGGTGGTGGATCAACTGTTTATTTGTAAATAGAAGTTGAGGGAGAACCAAGAGGGCAGTATCTTACTGCAACAAACCAGAGAATATCATGGATGTGATTGAGAATTTTGGAGAAAGTTAACTCAGTGAGAGACTCCAAATAGTTGAGGATTTTCAAGCACATGCTGATGGAAAAGCAGTTTGAATGCTACACAGGAGCATTGGGCTGTTGAGCTTCATTGTACAAGCAACAAGGCCAGATATTGCTGTCAGTGTAATGGGCAGGCTGTTAGACCAACAGGACATGCTTGGAGAGCTCTGAAAAGGAGTTGAGTGTTATCTGGAGGGAACATCACACCAGATTATGTTACAAGTCAGAGCACAGGTGGCTTACAGATTCACAGAAATGCCAGTTGTGGTTGTGATAGTAAGAACAAAAACACCTGAGGTTTGTTATTTTTATAACCATACTTTGATTGATTTTGTAGAAACAATCATTTAAAAGTTAGAGTTCAACTGAAGCTGAACTGAATGCATTGTATTATGTATTGTGCTATTATGCTATTGTAAAGCTTGAATAGTTATTGCATGTTGTTTAAATAGTTTAAATTGTAAAAATGTTTAAATGATGCTGGGATTGATGTGAAAAACCTATTACAGTTTTTTCAGGAAACCAAGCCAGGATTGCTATGCTGCAGGCAGATAGCAATACACAACGTTTTGGGTTTGCAAATAAAACTGTGTCATGCAAAGAGAAACATCAGAAGTGATTTGATGGTGGTTCAAATTTCTGGCAGGTAAAGTCATTCCTGCAGAAGTTTTTTTATCAAAGTCCATAGATGAAAGAACAGCATCAGATGTCAACAAAGCTGTTGCTGTTGTATGAGGTAAATAACCACGTTCTGCGACAAATGCAAAAGCAGGGGGATGTTAGGTTTTGCATAGGCAGAACGAGATTATCACCTGACATCAGGATTATCACCTGACATGGAGGTTGTCTCTTGAGATGAAGTACACAAGGCTCCGGTCACCAGACATAGTCTCAAGGTGATATGACTCAGCAGCCTTGGACAGGTTTGGAATCAACATGTTGATGAATAGGTTATACAACTGGGGTGAGTAATATCCTATTTATAGGTGCAGGGTCTGTGGTATAAAGCTAACACACTTGTTGGTAGCTTCACTCACTTGCTGTCTTGCTCGTCTCGACTCGACATGTCTCTTGTTCTGGACTTCACTTCATCTAGCCTTACCACTGGGGTATTGGATTTGTATCTGCAATGATGTAGTGACTAAGAGATGCATTGCTTGCCTTAATCCCATGTAATTGGGTCTTACAAATAAACTCTTTAATTTTTATTAACTGCTGTTATCTCCTCCTTCCGCCTGCGTGACTGGGACTGAGGGTCATTGGCTAGGGAAGCTTTTGAACCCGGGTCAGTCTAGCTCTCACAGTTCTCCCCCTCCTCCCCCCTCAGTCCTTCAGCCAGCTCCGGCATGTATCCCAGTGTCCTTTGCAGCAGAACCTATCTTGCCTCACCCTCCCTGCCGATTGCTTGCTACCACTTTTCGTCTGCCACCAATTTATTTTTGTAGGGGCAAGCCTCAAAGAAGCGCAATTTGGCTCATATTTTTAAATTATTTTTCGGCCTCTGAAAATTGTGCAACTGTGTTCATAAAGTTTTTAATTATTTTTCTTTTGTTTTTTGGTTGGCCTTTCGCAAGTGTGCGAGTGTGCTCTTACAACTGTCCAATATGTGTAGCCCTGCCTATTCCTGAGGAATCCTCTGCTACAGTTGGGTACTTCTCCTGGGCTTGAGGAGTCTGGCCTGCCTCTTCACTCTACGCAACTCCCAGGGGTTTGGGTGTGTGTGTGTGTGTGCGTGTCTACTCTTCTGCCTCTGAAGTGGATCCCACCTCCTCCCGTGGGGGTAGGTCCTGCACGGTCATCACTTCTCCTCCATGAATTTGTCCAATCCCCTTTCAAAGCCATCCAAATTGGTTTTGATAATGATGACAGAGAGAGATACGAACTCATCCAGAGACCCCAGAAAACCAGGCTGACTATGTACCTAGAAGTCAGAACCAGGCTCTGTCTGTGAACAGCTGTACCAAACATCAGAGGTGGAGTGGGTGTTGTTCTCCAGCATGCAGTGTCCTGTTGATCAGATGAGGGCAGGCTTGCAGTGTTTATACCAGCCCTGGCCAATCTAAAGGCTACTTACCAAGCACAGTGTCCAGTGGGTGGCATTCTCAGGCAAAGGGTGAGGGCAAGGGTGCATCTAGGGATGGACCTCGGGGCCAAAGTCCAGGGCCCCACAGTCCAGAGACCCTCTAAATGACCACCTAGAGAGTGGCAGGTGACGGGGGCAGTGACAAAGAGGCCCAGCATCAGGACCTGGGCTGGGGCTGAATTTGCAGGTTGATGCAGCACCCTTTCTTTCTTATTTTTTTAAAAAATATTTTATTGTTGGGGCCACCCAGCTGGGCATGTAAATCGTTACAGTTGTTGATTTTTTTTTTTAATTTTAAAACATATTATCTTGTTCTATAACAATTTGATGCTTATTCCCAAGCTTAGCAGGAGCAAGCTGCATATTTTTTCCTGTAGTCATGACGATGCTGTGTGATTTAAAATGCAAAACTAGCGTGAGAGAGCCAGTGTGGTGCAGTGGGTTAGAGTGTTGGACTGGGACTCGGGAGACCCGGGTTCTAGTCCCCACTCAGCCATGAAGCTCACTGGGTGACTTTGGGCCAGTCACTGACTTTAAGCCTAATCTACCTCACAGGGTTGTTGGGGGACAAAATGGAGAGGAGGATTATGTAAGCCTCCTTGGGTTCCTTGCAGGAAAAAAGGTGGGATAAATAAATAAATAAATAAAACTGCACATGCTCAGAGTATTTCTAACAGGGTTGGAGAACAGTTTTGTTTTTTGGGATTTTTGCTCTAACTCTTGAAGCAGCTGTGAAACTTGGAATTGTGTGTGTGTGTGTGTGTGTGTGTTGAGAAGAGATATGTTAGTTGTGTTCTTCACAACTGAAGCAACACACGACTGTCTAAAAGGGGACCCCGTAAGACCATTAAGTCCAGGGTCTAAAATCACCTAGCTGCATCACTGGCTGAGGGCCGACTACTGCAGGTGCTGCTGCCACCTCAGGCTCCTTTTGCCAGTGTCCCAATGAGTGCCAGGCAACCGCCATTGTGATTGCCCACAATGCTTTGCAGTGATGCTGTGTTGCTACAGGGCATTGTGGGACAATTGTAATGGCGTCCTCTGCGTCCTCATTGGAGGAGCATGAGGGCCACAAACATGGCTGTCCTCCTCCTCTGGGGGTAAGCCTACCCGCCTTTCAGGGCTGAAATAAAGAAGAGGAGGAGGAGGAGCTGTCTGCTGCCCATCAACATGATGGGCATGCTGACATGCCCCCGCCCCCATTCCACTTGATGGCTCCATCAAACCTGGACCTGTCCTGCCGCTTACTGCTTGCCAGCTGGGGGGGCGGCGGCATTATTGCAAACCCTTCCTGTGCTGAAGAAAGCTCCGAGGTCTTAGCACAACATAATCTCAGGTAGTTATATAATTAATATCATTCAAATGTGTGATATATGCAAGTGAGCCATAACACTAATAAGCAGCATAACTAATACATCCAAATCCGACTCATTTACTTACGTATTGTAATTAAAATGCCACTGGGTGAAGTCAAGTGAATGTTTTTGTATAACTCATAGCTAAAGCTGTACTGGTGGCGTGAGAATGGCCAGACGTTGCATGCTTAGGGTGCGATCCCATGCATGTTAAGACAGGAAAAGGTCTTACAACTCCCAGCATTCCCCAGCCAGCCATATTCTTTCTAAATATGCATAGGATTGCGCCCTTAATGGCTTTTGATGTCTGGTGGCTTCTAGGCAGCAAACACCCCCCCCCCCCCCGTCCTTGAGTGAGGTCTAGGAAGAACAGTTTAGATGTTGGAATGCATCCAGCAAAGGAGAAGAAGTTGGAGGGTTTTTTTTGCACAGGCTGGGGAGAAACAGCTTTGCAAGGTCCATTTGCTGTTTGCTTTTGGGGAAGAGTGATGCTGCTATAAACAAGAGAACGACCTGCCTGGGTGTCTGCTGGCTCCCATATGCTCTGCATGTATATATTTGTAAATAAACAGATACGACAAAATCTGTGTGAATAAACAGATATGGTGAAAAGTGCCAGATGTTTCCAGTATTTCATCTCCTCAGGGAAAGTGACCTTGTAAAAAGTGTTCTGGGGCGTCCTATGACTGTGTTCGGAGGACACGACAAGCAAACAATGATAACAGCAACGGTTGCTTGTCTTGCTGTCTGAACCCAGTTCGTTGTGAGCCACAATGGTCTGTTTTGTCCTCAGAAACAACGACAAGAAACAACGGTTTGTTCTAGGGCAGTGTTCTCCAACCTTGGGTCCCCAGATGTTTTTGACCTACAACTCCCAGCATGCCCCAGCCAGCTATGCTGACTGGGGCATGCTGGGAGTTGTAGGCCAAAAACATCTGGGGACCCAAGGTTGGAAAACACTGTTCTAGGGTTTGTTCTTACAACAATTGTTTGTTGTGTCGTCCGAACCAGGGAGAACTGTTTTATCATTGGTGGTTCAAGAATCCTACAGAGTCGCATGACAAGAGCGGCAAAACAAGGAGCCGCTCCAGTCATCCGATCTGTATTTCCGATGTCTGCCCAGTAACACACACGTTGCTGCTTGCTTCACTTTTAATTGTAGGATGCTTTTTTACTTTTACAATCAGAATACCAAAAACTGTATTTTTCTTTCATAATAATGTATGCTTTTAACAGAAGAATAGTAGATTGGAGAACTTTACAAGTATGTGGCTAACGCTGGCTCAGCTTGTCTGAGTGTGGAAAGCTAAGCAGGGTCAGGCCTGGTTAATTCTTGGATGGGAGACCCCCTCCTCTAGTTTCCTGCATTGAGCAGGGGTTGGACTCGATGGCCTTGTAGGCCCCTTCCAAATCAATGATCTATGAATCTATGTGGTGGGGGGAGGAGGGAAGGGGGATAGTTGGGTAGCAAGCAGAGAGCTGGAAAAATGAAGTCAAGGCTAAACTGGCTTCAGGATAAAAAAAAAAAGCTTTGGGGTAGGGAAGGTGTGGGAAAGATCTAGTTCAGACTTGTAACACAGGGAGGCAGGATGGATGGGAGAACTGCTAGAGCAGTATTCTCCAACCTTGGGTCCCCAGATGTTTTTGGCCTACAACTCCCAGCATGCCCCAGCCAGCTGGCTGGGGCATGCTGGGAGTTGTAGGCCAAAAACTGGGGACCCAAGGTTGGAGAACACTGTGCTAGAGATAGCAGGTTCTCTGCCATGCATGGATGCGAGGGTGGGAAGAAGTAAAAGAGTTACTTGCAGTGTTAAGCAGAGCCAGGCATGGGGGGGGGGGAATAACCTTCACCTGTCTCCTAGCCAAGATGGGAGCGAAGGCGGGGGGAGAGGGAGAGCAAGAGTGGCTTTGGTGCCAGACGGTGCAAGTGCAAGGATCAAAAGCCGCTGCTTGGACAAGGGGCGCCAGGCAGTGTGGGGGAGGGTGTATAACGCGTTAATAACCATCACCTGTATGGTAGACCAGGTGGGAACAAAGGTGGGAGGGAGAAGGGGGAGCGTAAAAGGTGTTTGTGATGGGCAGCAAGGTTGGGAGTGGTGGCTGGGTTGGGAGAAAGTCAAGCCTCAGTTCATACTAGAGGCACCAGGAACGGGGTGTGGGGGAATGCTTCTCTACGGTGATGGAAACAGCCAGGCGAAACCAGGGACAGTGACAGGCGGAGAAGCACAGGGCAACATACACAGGAATCAATTTTTTTCAATGGGAACAGACAACAAAAGAGATATCGCTCAGCTACAGGGAGGCAGAGAAAGGGTTAAATATTCCTGCAGGAGGAGGAGAGGGGGGCACACAGTGGACCAATCACAAACAGGCTGTCTACATAGAGAGGGAGTGATGGCCCCTGGGAATCTGGATGCATGCCCGGAGGTGGAGGGAGGACTGGGTGGGAACAAAAGCACGATAATGACCAGAAACCACGATCATCGTCTTTCAGAGAACCATCGTTGTAAGTTACCACCAATCATGGTAACGTACAACAATAGCTTGTTGTGTCGTGCGAACCCACCCTATAGCTTGAGGAAATTTGGTGTGTGAAACAGGATGGGATAGTCCAGTTTGAACAAATTCATATAGTTAGCACGAACACTGTGTTTCATTTCATGATGACTTTTGCCTTTGACAGGTCCATCCGATTTAATACTTGACCACACTGGCTAACATCGGCCATATTACCCATCTTCTTAACTCTGTTTAACTCCTTGGTCTGATGGGATATCAGTCGAATAAATAGCTTGTCCAAAAACCCAATTTGTAAGCTTCTTCCAATATACGCCAGGACCAAAGGACACAAAACAAAAATGCCCATTTCACAGAAAGAAAAATTGGTGATGCTCAGAGAAACGCACACAGGCAACCCCCCCCCCACATACCCTCCTCCCCGGAAAAACACCACCAAGATCACCACCACCACCACCAGGAAAACACACACACAGCACACAAAACATGCCCCCTCACTCCCCACCCCCCTCTAGTAACCCAGGAAATTCCCTGCCTCCCTCAGCTAACCTTTTCTTTTTTTTTTCCTGGGGGATGGGCAGCTACCTGCCATTTTTATTTTCTAAGACTTTCTCCGTAGCCCATGTGGGACCCAGAGGCACGCTTAGAAATAAGAACATAAGAAGAGCCCTGCTGGGTCAGACCAAGGGTCCATCTACGCCAGCATTCTGTTCATGCAGTGGCTAAACCAGCTGCCCACAGGATCCCACAAGCAGGACATGAGTGCAACAGCCCATGTTCCCCAGCGACTGGTATACATAGGCTATGGATGTTGAAGAGTCCTTGGTCTCGAGTCACGAGTCGAGTCACAAGTCTTTGGACCTGAGTCTCGAGTCCGAGTCCTTGATCCAAAATGGTGACTCACGAGTCATGAGTCACTCCCAAAGCTGACTCCACGAGTTCCTATTAAAATCAATGGGGTTTTTTCCCAACAAAATAAGGCTATTTCAGATGTGTGGCTTAAATAAATTCTAGGCACAAGTGTGCCTTTTTATTTCAAAACTCTGCACCTGATTTTGGCAAGAACAGACCAGGCAGACAAACCCTAAAAATAACCAGGCAGGCAGAGGAGGCAGGGAACCCCAAACAGGCAGGCAGAGGCAGCCAAACCCAAATTGTCTGAAAGGTTGCATTTTAGGAAAATGATTTTTAAAAATAAAATCTTCGCTGGCGATCGCACTTCTCTCCACTCCTTCTGGCACAGCCCAGGGATGTTGAAGAGTCCTTGGTCTCGAGTCCCGAGTCGAGTCTCGAGTCCCATTAAAAATATTGGGACTCGAGTGGGACTCGAGTCAGAGGGGGGACTCAGTCCGACTCATGAGTCGAGTCCTGGAGTCCGAGTCCCCATCCCTGACATAGGCATACTACCTCTCATACTGGAGGTATCAGGACTAGTAGCCATTGATAGCCTTCTCCTCCATGAATTTGTCCAATCCCCTTTTAAAGCCGTCCAAATTGGTGGCCATCACCACATCCGTGGGAAGCGGATTCCATAGTTTAACTATGCACTGTATGAAGAAGTCCTTCCTTTTATCTGTCCTGAATCTCCCACCAATTAGCTTCATAGGATGACCCCGGGTTCTAGTATTATGAGAGAGGGAGAAAAATGTCTCCCTGTCCACACTTTCTCCACCCATGCATAATTCTGTACACCTCTATCACGTCTCCCCTCACTCGCCTTTTTTCTAAGCTAAACAATCCCAGCTGCTGTAACCCTTCTTCACAGGGGAGTTGCTCCAGCCCCTTGATCATTTTAGTTGCCCTTTTCTGCACTTTTTCCAACTTTACAATGTTCTTTTTTAGGTGCGGTGACCAGAACTGTACACTATTAGGTGTGGTTGCACCACAGATTTGTATAAGGGCAGAATGATCTTGGCTGTTTTATTTTCAATTCCTTTCCTAATTATGCCTAACATGGAGTTTGCCTTGTTCACAGCAGCCGCACACTGGGTGTGCTGCACACTGCACACCAATAAAGATGTTGCTGGAGGGTAGAGCTTCGCTTTGCAGCATACCAGCCTTCCAGTATTTTTTTAAAAATTAAAAACAATATACCTTAAAAATCAGGAGGGCCAGGGAACCTGGCGAATGCCCAAGAAAGTGACTGGGGGCACAGTGGTGCCCTTGGGTACCACATTGTGGACCCTGGAGTTAACCAGGACCGGTGCAAGGCAGTTTGGTGCCCTAGGCAAGATCAGATATTTAGCGCCCCCCTTCCCACTTGAGAGCGCTGTATTTTTTTTTCAAGGCGTTTCTGGTGCCCCCTTTAGCCCTGCGCCCTAGGCAGCTGCCTAGTTGGCCTAATGGTAGCACCGGCCCTGGAGTTAACCATTTGCTTTCATGGTACCCCAAGATTTGCTGAAGAGTCCCCCACACCCTACTTCATGGTAGGGCTGGTGCTAGTCCTATAGCAGAAAACCTGGCAAAAATATTCCTCTAGTCTTCTGGGGAAGAACAGGTACAGGAGGATGTGAACCAACACCCGCTAGGTGCAGTGGCTGTAGCAGTGCGCCACTTTCCCCCATGCTCACGATGGGCCCTCCATACAAGCTTTGAGTAGGGTGACCGACCACTTGTGAATCACCAAAAAAGGAGGAAGAAAAGAGGACACTGAGCTGCATAAAATTTGCACATGCTAATTTAGATGTATAGATGCTGATTTAGAAATAATGATTGCAATTTAAATAGAACTACAGTACATCTCGCCATGGTGTGGAAGACGGTGACCACGTGACCGGTGTGCCTCGCTCACTCTGCAGTCCAGGTGTTGTTGATGGACAACTACAAGGCCCAACCTTTTCTTCTAATGGTTTGGTATCTTTAAACTGGACTGGATAGCCCTTCTGGAGAGCCAGTTTGGCATAGTGGTGAGAGCGTTGGACTGGGACTCGGGAGATCCGGGTTCTCGTCCCCGCTTGGCCATGAAACTCACTGGGTGACTTTGGGCCAGTCACTGACTCTCAGCCTAACCTACCTCCAGGGTTGTTGTTGTGAGTAAAATGGAGAGGAGGAGGAGCCACCTTGGGTTGGCGGGGTATAAATGTAATAAATAAATAAATAAATTCAAAGCAGAGGACAGTCCTCTGGCAGCCCTAGAGGACTGTAAAAGAGGACAGATGGCCACCCTAGCTCTGAGTTGTAATAAAGTATTAATGTAGACCCACCCACTGGAAAGTGTTAGAAAGCTATTGCCAGGCATGGGAAGGGTGGTGGTTGGGGGAAGCGTCATTGATTTAGGAAACACAATTCACATGTTAATTTCCTTAGTACCTTAGGAATCGCGGAAAAATGATCTCTGGAAGGCAGCAAATGAGATGCAAAATCACAGTGATCGCATAAATCATGGCGGGCCTGCTCAGTGTTAATAATGTTTAAGCTATGTGTACGTCCAAGGGAATTGCTTTTTAATTCAGTATCGATGCACCATTCCTTTAAAGTGTTACTAGAGTCAAAAGAGGAAATAGGATAGGATTCTGTATCAAGGTCTGCAATGGGGTCTGGGAATGGTAGATGTTAACAGTGATTTCTAGCAACACCGAGATCTCGGAAATATTTCCGTGGATCGCATTGTATTCGGAAAGGGCCTTGGGAGCGAAAGGCAGGGCTGTGTCTGTGCTGTGATTCTGTGGAGGGAGCAGAATGTGGTACTGGCTACAGAATACAGCTACTGAAGCTGTCATTTTGGAAAACAAAAAAGGAAAACGGGGGGAGGGAGAGGAAAAGGGGAGGGCGAGGCAGTAAGGCTACATGTGCCAAGATTATTATTTATTTATTATTTTTATTATATTTATATCCCTCCAAGGCAGCTTACATAATCCTCCTCCTCCTGTCCATTTTTATCCTCACAACAACCCTGTGAGGTAGCTTAGGCTGAGAGTCTGTGACTGGCCCAGTGAGCTTCATGGCCAAGTGGGGACTAGGACCCGCGTCTCCTGAGTCCCAATCCAACATGCTAACCGCTGCATCACGTTGGTTTTCTCACACTGTTTTTGCATTTTAAACTCACTTAAATCACAGCATCATCATGACTACAGGGAGAAAATGGAAGACCGTCTTTGGAGCCAGCACAGGTGGGGGGGCATTCTGGGAGGCAGGGAAGGGAGGAGTGAGGCACTGCCGTCCTCTGATGAATCCAGACAGTGCCTCAGCCTCTCCTCCTTGCGAGGAGGGGAAAAACATTTAGACGGCCAAAATCTGCCATCTAAACGTTTTGGAGGGTGAAGGGAGTGGGGAGGCAATCCTATCTTCCATGCTCCTCCCACCGTCCACTGGATGCCCATAATCCTCTGAGTTTGGAGGGTTCATAGGATCATAGAGTTGGAAGGGGCCTACAAGGCCATCGAGTCCAACCCCCTGCTCAACGCAGGAAACTAGAGGAGGGGTCTCCCATCCAAGTAATAACCAGGCCTGACCCTGCTTAGCTTTCCACACACTCAGACAAGTTACGGGCAGCCACATTGGATGTCACCCGTACTCACTTACTGCATTTCTATAACATCCAGTAGCCGGAGCTCAGTCTGTGGGCAGTTCACAAGATAAAGGTTAAAACCAAATAATGCACAAATATAATCAAAGTTAACCTAAAATCTAAACAAATTAAAACAGCCGCAGAATAATACCAACAGGGGAGGCCAACAGCAGTGCAAGGATCGAAAAACCCTGAAAAAACAAGCAAACCTGAAAGATTAAAAAGCCTGGGAGATTAAAAAGAATAAAATGATGAAATCATTTATGCAAAGTCAGGGATAGGTATGCGGCACAATCTATATAGGTTGCTTTTATAATGTCATAATTGGTATGCGTTGCAGAATCCAGCTATTCTTGCCACAAAATATAGGAAGCTGATTTATACAAGCTCAGATTATTTATCCATCTAGCCCAGTATTATTTTTAAACATTACTTTTTACAGAGACAAGGATTTCTCCATGCAAGGAAAGTAACAGTACAATGATGAAGCGCTGATAATCAATAATGAAATAGCAGTAAACTGCAGGGCTGCTGGGATGGGCCCCAATTCTGCTGACAAGGTGAGGACAGCCTGTCTGAATGGGGCCTACACATGTACAATCCAATGCAAGTAGGTCTGGTCAAACTTGTGTGGTTGATTCCTTAGGGAATGTATAGGCCTTATTTGGTTGGGCTGTCCCCATAAGTATTATTTTTTTATTTATTATATTTATACCGCACCTTTTTTCCTGCAAGGAACCCAAGGCGGCTTACATAATCCTTCTCCTCCTCCTCTCCATTTTATCCTTACAACAACCCTGTGAGGTAGGTTAGCCTGAGAGTCAGTGACCGGCCCAAAGTCACCCAGCGAGTTTCATGGTTGTCCCCGTAAGTATGGCAGAGGTAGGACTGGCATGCCAGTTCCATGGGCAGGATCAGACCTCTGAAGAATCATTAGGGTGACCACTTACACACTGCCAAAAAAGAGGAAACACATCGCTGAAAAGGGACTGCAATTTGCATAAGATTTGCCTATCTTAATTTTATGTCTAGATGCAAATTTAGAAATAATTTCAATAGAAATATTTTACATCTTCCCATAGTGGGGAAGACTGTGAACAGGTGACCTATGTGTCTGCTCAGTCTGCTATCCAGGTGCTCTAACTGCTGATGCACAGAGGTGGCGATAGTGGGAGGCCCACTCGGGCTGGAGCCCTGAATCTTTCATCTGGAGCCCCGAATCTCTGGGAGGCCACCTGCCCCACCACCCTGCTGCCCATGGGCACTTGCCGAAAGAAAGGGGCCCTGATGACCTCTGTTGCAGCTGATCCCCCTGGATCAGCTGGCTTGTTGCCCGCAGGTGCTTCACCTCCTGCTGCCCCCACCCCACAAATCTTTCTCCCTGAAATCGAATACCCTCCTCTCCCCTGTCCATACATCCCTTTTACAAATATGGGTGTCCTTAGAAGACAGGGTCCTTTAAACACACAGAGAGAGAGAGAGAGAGAGAGACTTTAGAGCACATGTAAATCAGCACATGCAAATTTGTGCATTCTTTTTTGGTCCTGTGGGCCTGAGCCCTGGATCTTTTCGGTACCTAGCACCATCCCTGGTTGATGGGCAACTTCTGGGCCCTCCTTTCTTAGGGTTCTATATCTTTAAATTGGACTTGGACTGGACAGTCCTTCAAATAGAGGACACCTTCAAATAGAGGACTGTCTTCTAACAGATCTTCAAATAGAGGACTGTCCTCTGTAAAGTAGGACACCTGGCCATCTGTATCATCCACACCAGCCCTTAAATGTTGCCACTAGAGGTGTGTGGGTGGCGGTACACTTTGGTCCTTAGAAATGCTTAACTCTGTGGCTGGATTATAGCATTATTTTGGACAAATGTTTAATTGGAATATACAATGCTTAAAAAGAAAAGAAAAGAATGCCCTGTATCCCTAGGGAAAATTGCTGAGAGAAACAGAAAAAAGAGAAAAATATCACACCCAAATTGGCTGATATAGACATAGTCTCAGCCTACCCAGCCTCTTCCTGCTCACTTCTTTAGTGTCATTTAATTAGGAGCCCTGGAAAAGGTTCTCTGGGGCCTATCAGCGGATAAAAGACAGATGCAGCACTTAGGATAAAAATGCCAGTCCGTGTCTTCTTAGAATAATAGAACCCAAGGGAGCCCCCTGAATCACTACGAATTACAAGGAAGTCAGAAACCCCCTTCATTAAAGCAATGTGTGCAGGGTAATGTTGATTTCCATACATAATGCACACCTGAAAACTCATCTGTTCAGTTTGCTTGATTTGTTGAGTTTCCACTGGACAATCCAGCCACAAGGCCACTTTTGCGCCGCCTGATCCTAAATGCAGGGACAGCTGGGCCCACTTGAAGGAGCAAGAGGTCGACATGGTGGGTGGTCCTGGGGAGCCGACTGCTTTTCCAGCTGCCGCCCTTACTTGCTTTTGCAGGAGTCACCAAGTAGCTGGGCCTGCAGCTGCTTCAGTGCAGGGTGGTCAGCTGTGCATGGTTGAAAAAGTGGAAATGCACCAGCAAAAAAGAAGACAAAAGAGGACACCAATTTGCGTAACATTTGCATATTCTAGTTTATATGTATAGATGCAAATTTAGAATGAATATTGATAATTTAAATAGAAAAACAATGCATCTCAACATAGTGGGGACGACTGACCAGCTGCTTTGGTGTCCAGGTGCCAACTGTTGATGGGCAACTTCAAGCTCCTGCTTCTTCTTCATCTCTAAACTGGAACTGGACAGGACAACCCTTCAGATAGAGGACACCAGAGGCTGGAGCCCCGAATCTTTCACCTGGAGCCCCAAATCTCTGGGAGGCCCTCTGCCCCACCACCCTGCTGTCCATGGGCACTTGCTGAAATAAAGGCACAGGGGCCCTGAGGATCTCTGTTGCATCTGATCCCCCTGGATTAGCTGGCTTTTTGTCCACATGTGCTTCCCCTCCTGCTGCCCCCAGCCTTGAATCTTTCTGCCTGAGGTTTTTTTTCTGAAATCAGCTGCCCTCCTCTCCCCTGTCCATACATCCCTTTTTACAATCAAGGGCATCCTTAGGAGACAGGGCCCTTTAAAGACACACAGAGAGACTTTAGCGCATATTTAAATTAGCATATGCAAATTTGTGCACTATTTCCCCTGTGGGCCTGAGCCCTGCATCTTTCCAGTACCGAGCACTGCCCCTGGAAGACACTTTCAAATTGAAGACTATCTTCTGTAAAGTAGGACACGTGCCCTATATTTCAGCAACCCCCGATGCCGAAGTGGGGTGGGCTGTCTGAACTCCCTCGTGGCTATTATGCATTCTCTTTTGAGGCTATTGCTGGGACCCCAGTGACAGGTGGGGTCTTATCTGAGACAAAAGCAAGGCTTCTAGGTGGCTATTTTGGCTGGGCTTGAGCATTGGGGTATTGTATGCTTGGCTTGGCTTGGCTTGGTTGGAGGTTGATGCTAAAGGTAGTAGTTCAGTCTAGTTAGTTGCGTCTTTTCCTCTTTTGCTGTTACTTTTATTTCAGCCAGTTATTTTATCGCCAGGTCTCTTGGGCTGTAATGCTATGGTCCCTGAGGCAGTGTCCCCAAGCCCATAGGGCAGCTCAGACAGGGCCGGTGCATGGCAGTTTGGTGCCCTAGGCAAGATCAGATATTTAGCGCCCCCCCTTCCCACTTGAGCCCTCCCTCCCTCCAGCCCTATGCCCATTATGAAATAAAAGTCAATTGGCAAAACCTAAAAAATTTATTCATAATAAATTATTATCCTCCTCCTTAGCATATTTGATCACTGGGATTCTCTGGTCTGTCTTCCCTCTCTTTCTCCACCCCCTTTTCTTTCTTACCCCTTCTCTCTCTTTCGTTCTCTCTCTCTCTCTCTCTTTTTGTTCCCCTCCCCCTTTACCTTCTTTTTGTGGTAGGTGCA